>KV426013.1:68881-134908 GCA_001632375.1 Exidia glandulosa HHB12029
CCCGCCACGCCCGGCTCCATGATCTTGATCTGGCTCTGGCTCAGGTGGCGAATCTCGTTAATCTTGGCGCCGCCCTTCCCGATGATGCAGCCCACGAGGTCGTTCGGGATGAAGATCTGCTGCGTCTGCAGAGGACCGCCAGGCTGAGGAGGCGCAGGCGCAGGAGCACCGTACGCTCCAGGAGGAGGAGGGTATCCCATACCTGGTCCCCCTGGCCCGCCAGGACCACCGGGGCCACCAGGACCGCCCGGGCCACGGTGCTGCTGATGCTGTTGCTGAGGAGGAGGAAACCCGTACGGGCCAGGAGCAGGAGGACCGCCGTAAGGGCCAGGTGCACCGTAGGGCCCGGGCCCGCCGCCAGGATGATGCGGTTGCGGAATGTAGGACTGATGCTGAGGCGGAGGTGCGGGGTACTGCGGCGCGGGACGGTAGCTGCTCTGGTTCATATTGTTGTTACCGCCGCCGTGCGTCTGCGCCTCGAGAAGAATGTTGCCAATGTAGTAGGTCGCGATGTGAATAGCGTCCGCGACACCAGCGACGCTCAGCACGCGCTCAGTACTGCCAGGAAGCATCCCTTCGCTCGCGTTCAGACGTGCCCCGGAAGCCTCCTGGATCTCCTTGATCTTCACACCGCCTTTGCCGATGACAGAGCCCATGCGAGAGTTCGGGATGATGAATTTGATAGTGACTGCACGAGAACCAGGGACAGAGGGTTGGTCGAATGGCTCGTCGTTAATTCGACGAACGATAAGACCGAATGCCTGGGCGTAATGTTCGATCAGGAAGAAAGGAAATGTAGGAGGGATTCCAAGTACCTTCGAGACCGCGTCGAGAGGGCCAGAAACGTTTAGAATGCGTTCAGGATTGCCAGGAATGGACTCTGAGACAACGACACGAGCTCCGCTCTTCTCGCGAATCTCGTTGACGTGTGCGCCGGCCTTGCCGATGATGATGCTGGCGTCCTGCGTAACGATGAGGCATCGCATGTGGATCATGGCCGTTGGCGGGGTCGTCGCGGCGGGCTTGGTCCCGCTGGACGCGGCCGCATTGGCAGCAGCAGCAGCAGCCTCGGTCGGCTTCGCCGGAAAATCGGCTGGTGTCTTGGTGGGGCTCGAGGCGACAGGAGAAGTCGACTCGCCAAGCTCGTCGTCTTCGTCTACGGTTGCGAGCGAGGTTTGGGCTGGCTGCTCAGGAGCAGGCTCAGCCTTTGGGTGAGCAGCATCTGTGCCGACGTTGACTCGTTTATGATGGTGCTTGTCTGTATTAGAACCGTCAGCTTCGGCCGAGGGGGAGCGTGAGCGTTTCTTGGAGTCGATGTTGGGCATGGCGGCAGGCGTGGATAGCGCGAGGGGCTATAGGGCAGGGTGTGGGACGGTCTGGACGGGCGCGGGATGAGGGAACGAGGTCATGGGCATGGTCGCGGCGGACGGCCAGGCTTACCGTAACGAGTCGCGCGGTCGGCGAGGTCGACGACGAGGCACCAAGTCAAGATGCGGAAACTTCCACCTAAATTTTCGGCTCGTCTCGCTCCACGATCTAGCGAGTTTCATTCCAGCGTTCCGACACCCGCGCGCTACACGCAACGTTCTGCAGCTGTTGAACTGGTTCCAGACAGGCGTAGCGACATACACTGGATCTCCAGAAGGCTGTGCTTGTCAGACGACCAAACGCCTGTTTGCACCCTGGGTCAACACTCTCAGTGCTCTCTGAACGTCTCTGCACTCAACTCTACGACCGGAATTCTAGACACTGACTCTAATTTTTGACTCCACCGGTCCACTCATGCTGAGGAAACACGCACGGCGGTTAACTTCTTCATTCTGCATGCACAGGCAACTTCTCGCTGCTTCCTACCACGGAATCTCCTTCCCGAACTGGTCGATGAACTTGCCAGAGTGCTCCTTCGTGGCCCCTTCATACACCTTGATGTGTCTCGGGACACAGTCTCCCACGTCAAACGGCGCAGCCTCTCCACCAAGGTCTATTACCTGTCAGCTATTGCATAGTCCGCGCAGTATACACACGCACCCGTCTTGATCCAACCCGGGGAGAACGCAAACGAGATGAGATCGGGGTATGTAACCGCAATCTTCTTGGCCTGCGCAACACGCTCCTTTCAGCGAATAATTCCTCAGTTACCAAAGTTGTAAACGTACCAGCATATTGCTCCCCGCCTTCGCGATGGCGTACGGTGGGTTGAGGGTGCCCAAGTTCCACTCGCTGTCAACGTGGGTCATGCTGCCGACCTCGCTGGACACCGTTACGACGACCTTGCGCTCGCTCTTCTGCACGAGAGGGAGGAACGCGCGGAAGACGCGGAAGGAGCCCGAGACGTGGGTCTTGAAGTGCGCCTCTAGGGATTCGGGAGTAGCAGTCTCGAAATTGATGTGGTGCTCATACTGCATATCGCGCATGAGCATGGATACCGGGTGAAGACAGTACGGAGAGCAAATAGTACGTACGAAAGCTGCGTTGTTGATGAGGTAGTCGATGCCAGCGCCAGCGGGGAGTATGCCTTCCACGCTCTTGACGGCGCTCCGAACGGACGGTTCGTCGTCGACGTCCAGTGCAATTACATGCACATTCTTATTCGGCGCCGAAGATGCAAGCTCGTTCAGTGCCTTCGCAGTCGCGGGGGACCTGCACGACGCGAACACCGTGTTCTGCGCATTGGCAGCCAGTTGCTTCGCCAGCTCGAACCCGATGCCGCGCGAAGTGCTACATACGTTGTCGCTCGTCAGTGGACTCGTAATATCATTGGGAACAGCAGGGTGCACGACGTACCCAGTTATGAACCAGGTGACCATTGCAAGGGATCCGGAGCAGGTGAAGATTGCGATATCCTCCTTCACGGTTACAGCGTTGCTTATAAGCACGTCCTGCGTAATCGTCACCACGTTATGTGCCTCGAACGCTGGGGATGGTAGGCTGACTCATCCTGCTTCGGGACGACAAGCCCGCAGGTATCGGGGATATCTATAGCCACATACGTCCAGATTCACCATTCAGACGGTTATAAATCAGGATCATAAATCTCTAGGCTCCTTCTATGGATCTAAATCACCTAATACTTGGTCAGACTTGCGCCGGAACGCGCAAGGACGGCATGATATTGACACCCGCGAGCAGTGAGTACCACGCGGAAGCCTTGTCGATGGATAGGACTGCGAGTTGTAGCCCCATGCTCACGCGGGTGACGTTTGAGCTGTATAGACACTCTCCGTCGCTGGCTTTGAGAGTTTGTCGCAGCTTCCGATTTCCATCCAGCAACGAAATAGCCGGGCTGCGACAGTTACAGCGGTCCACTCAACTTCACGAGCCTCAGATTCACGTCTTCACGTCTTCAGGGAGATACACTGGCTGCATTTTAAGACGGGGGTGCGGGAATAATAAGCATCCGTTTGAGTTGCACGCCACAAGATCTGTAATCGTCGGAATTCCTCGGAGGACCGCACCAAGCCCAAATGCTGCGACAACGACACTGAAGCTGATGAAGTCATTTTATTTGCAAAACGTCTATGTATTATATGGGCCCTACTATAGACTACTGGAACATCGCATACCTCAGCCCTAGGCTGCACCTCCTGACGAGTACCTGGCGGCTGAATCCTTAACATCCTTCCATGGCCACTTTCGCTCGACGCTCTCGATGCTCACGCTCTGGGGTTTTTGCGCTGAGAAAATCTAAACGATGTTAATCACTGCAGGATCGATCATGATTATTGCATCAATGTTAATGCTCACAGAACCAGGTCCCTGCTACACGCGGACTATTCGATTCGGTTCGTTCTTCTGCGCGAAGTTGTGGTTTAGTTCTTTATCCTACTTGTACATGAAGCTCAGAGATTCCTCTTGACGCGTTTCTACCATGGTATTTCTTTGCCGAACTGGTCAATGAACTTGCCGGAGATCGCCTTCGTGGCTCCCTCGTACACCTTGATGTGCCTCGGGACACAGTCCGTCACGTTAAACGGTGCAGCCTCTCCACCAAGGTCTATCGCTTGTCAGGACTTGAGTACTCTCCATATTTCAGATGCGCACCTGTCTTGATCCAACCCGGCGAGAACGCAAACGCGATGAGTTCGGGGTATGTGACGGCGATCTTCTTGGACTGCGCAAAATGCCCCTTCAGCAAATAATCCATCAGCGATCTACGGTTTAGACGCACCAGCATATTAATGGCAGCCTTCGCGATGGCGTACGAAGGGTTCATGCCGCCCAAGTTCCACTGGCTGTCGACGAAGGTGATACTGCCGACCTCGCTAGACACCGTGACGACGACCTTGCGCTCGCTCTTCTGCACGAGAGGGAGGAACGCGCGGAAGACGCGGAAGGAGCCCGAGACGTGAGTCTTGAAGTGCGACTCGAGGTTTTCGGGAGTGGCAGTCTCGAGAGTATTGACATCGGCCTGTAGGTCACCGATGAGTACGGATGCTGCTACATGGAGGAGAGAGAACGTACGAAAGCTGCGTTGTTGATGAGGTAGTCGATTCCAGCGCCAGCAGGGAGTATGCTTTCTACGCTCTTGACGGCATTCCGAACGGACAATTCGTCATCTACGTCTAGTGCGATGACATGGACGTTCTTATTCGGCACAGAGGAGGCAAGCTCGTTCAACGCCTTTGCAGTCGCGGGGGACCTGCACGACGCGAAAACCGAGTTCTGCGCATTGGCAGCGAGTTGCTTCGCCAGCTCGAGCCCGATGCCGCGCGATGTGCTGTATACGTTGTCGCCCGTCAGTGGATTCGGAACACCATAGCTGTGTGGCCCGACGTACCCAGTAATGAACCAGGTAACCATTGTAAAGGAGTGGGCGAAGATTGCGAAGCTAAGTCCTCACTACGGCTTTGCTTATAAGGGGGGCCCGCGTGATCGTCAACACGTCATGTGTGTCGGCGGCTTTGTCATAACCCGGCCTTCGCCTGCTACTTCGGGAGTACGTACTGACTGCTTCGCAGTTCAGAGTTGACAACGGCGCAGGCGCTCCACTGCGTACCCACATGGCGATCATGTCAGGCTGGGGAGCTCAGCCACATTTGTCCGTGTTCAATTCATCCGTAGCAGACGTCCGTAGTCTTAAGTCTCTAGATAATTATACAGCTCTAGGTTCCTTCTATGACTCTAAGCAAGATGTGATCACGTGTGTCTAAATGAGTCCATCGAACCAGGATTCAGAGTTTGGGTCGACTGTGACGACGAGATCCTTGAATCCGAACGTCGCAGCTGACTCTAGGGCCTCACTCCCTTCACCGTAGTCGAGCAGCACGACATTGTGCAACTGGAGGTCAGCACATCGCCTGAGAAAGACGACGGCGGTGAAGAGCTTCTCCACTAAAGCACTAGGCCATACGACAACCTCTCCGTCGGTGTGCAGTACCCAGGTTCTCAGAGAAGGGCATCGGATAGAGCGCTCGTAAGAGACAGGGCTGGCGACGGATTTAATCGTTGACCAGACTTGGTCCCCGGAGAACGCAAGACGTAGGACACGCAAGGCGGGTAAGATATCCACAGCTGTAATCAGCGAGTACCACGCGGCGGCTTTGTCGATGGACAGGGCGACGAGTCGTGTCGACATGCTCGCGCGCATCATGTTCGCGCTGTACAGACTCTCGCCGTCGCTGGCTTCGAGAGTTCGCTGCAGTCTACGGTCTCCATCCAGCACTGACATAACCAACTTGCGAGAGCCAGAGCGGGCGTCGCAGCGATCGTACGACAGGCACACGTCTCCCGCAAAAGGCAAGAGTACGCGAATCACCTCCGGCTCGTTGAAGATGTTGTTGAACAACGCGATAGACGGTATCGCCTCGACTGGCAGCTTCGATAGCGTCGCTGCACAAGCGGGCGAATTCCACAGTTCGAGCTGTTTCAAACCCGCGAATGTCTCGCTGGCTGCATCTGAGAGCGGCGACGCGTAGAACCTGCGCGCAGGCTGGCCCTTGGCGTAGTCGAAAACGTTGACCACGAGTGACTGCATGTGCGGGAAGAGGCGCGCGAGACGGTCGAACATGTCTGCCGGAAGATCGCTCGAGAACGCCGAACTGAACGAGACGTCGACGTCGACAACGGCCGGAAACTTGACAACTGCTGACAGATCGAGCCAGAAGATAAGGTCCGCGAACTTGACGCTTCGCAACTGCGGCGCTTGGCCCGCGAAGATTGTTGTCGTCGCGGGCGCCGCCGCCGCCGGAGAATGATGAGAGCGTTGGCAAGCACTCATTTCGAGCCGCCGCAAGCGCGGCGCCGGTACGTCGAATGTGCTCAGCGGCCAGTTCTCCTCACGAGAACTCATGCGGATGCTCGTCGCGCGCTGGAGGTTGGCGCGCACAGCGTCTAGTACTGCTTTGGGCACGTCGAGGTCGAAGTCAAACTCGATGTCGAGAGGCGCTTCGGGGCATTGTCGGACGCGCTCGAGGAAGGTGGGGAGCGCCCCGCGCGAAACTTCCCACTCGCGGATGCTCACGCTGCGCCAGAACGTTGGATGGCTGCGTGCGATAGAGCGCCAGCGGGACGAGACGCGGGAAAGCGCGCAGAGTTCGGCGATGGAGCTGCCGTCAAAGAATTGTAGGAGGAGCTCGTCCGGGAGCCAGTCCATGCGAGCAAGGTGGATGTTGGCGAGAGAGAAAAGCTACTGTAAGATCAGGCGAGAAGCGAGAAAAAACACATCGTATTACGTTCCAGCCCGTCAGTGTTTATGACCGCGCCTATGGATCCCTGACAGCGATTAGCGTCATCGCATCAGCGTTCGCGATTGGGCCCAAGGGCTGGCTGGCTGGCTATGACGCCGTGCGGCGATGCCCCCTGCAGACGGTCGAGGGACGGGTCAAGGGACGGTCGAGGGACGGTCGAAGACCTAGACAAGCTCCAGGCTCGTAGAGCGCAGGGTCGCGGCAGCTCTCAAATAATTGAATTGTAACTGATTTCGCAAAGTAGAACTAGCATTAAAAGTCGAGGTCGAGGTTCGAGGTAAACAAGGGAATAATCGGAGTTTGAGCACGCGTACCATTCTCCGCTCCCAACTTCCAGCCCGCCAAAGCGCTAAATGGCCGCCAAGCGCAAGAAGGGCCACCCGCACGAACACGACTCCGAACACGAGGTCGTATCGGTCTCTGACGGCAACACAGAGGTCCACATCGTCGCCGACGACTCGGACGACTCTGTCCGCGCGCAGACGCCGCCGCCACAACCGTCCACGTCCAAGTCGAGAGCACCGCCGCTGAAGAAGCCCGCAACGAGCTCGGGCAGCGGCCCCAGTAGACATAATGGCAAGGGCAAAGGTCGCGCAGACGAGCTGCATGAAGCCATGGTTGTCGACCACGATGAGGACGTGGCCCCATTACCAGCGCGGCCGACGGCGAGCGTGCGCGAACTCGAGCGCATACGAAAGTTAAAGCAGAAGGCGGAAGCTCAAGCAGCAGACGTGCGTAGGTCTGCTATTATATGTGTGTTCAGAACGGTCACGTGATGCGCAACGCAGCTCGAGGACCAGGTCCAGGTGCTGCAGAAGCAGTTTGACGACTTGACCAAATTGCGCACGACCGACGCCGAACGTTCGCGGGACGACCAGCGCATCGAGTTCGAGGCGCGAATACAAAGTGCGTGCGAAACCTTCGTTCTCTCGTGGTCGTGGTTCTGACCTCAACCTCGCAGCGCAAGAACAGCTCATAAAGGAGCTGACCTCGCAACTCGCTCGCGCGACAAAGGCAGCAGCGAACAGGCTTCCCGTCACTGGAAAGGCCTTGTCCTCGTCAATACCGCACTTCATCACGCGTGAGGCGGCGCTGGAAGAACGGCGAGCGATGGAGCGCGAGCTTGCAAAGCGCGCCGAGGAGGTGAAGGAGCGGGAGCAGCGTATACAAGAGCGAGACGACCAAATCACTGAGCTCAAGACTGCCGGTGCGTCGTCCATCGCAGGACCTCCAAACTCATCTCATAATCTCCTACTCCAGTCCGGATCGCAGAAGAAGAACTACGCTACGAACGCCAACAGAAAGCGACTTACACGCCTGCCTCGTCATCCAAAGCCATGCGCGGGGGCGCGGGTATGAGGGTCGAGGCGGGGCACCAGGAACGGCTCGTACGGTTCTACGAGGACATTACGAACGTCCTCGTCACCAGCATCCGCGCTGGTCCACCTATCGGCGGTGTTGGTAGCGAGGGCGAGTGGACGTACAATTGTTGTATCAGCATGGGTCCCGGCGGCATAGATCTGAGCTTCAAGCTCTCGACGTTCCCTCCCGCCAACGGTGTGAAAAGCGAGGACCAGCCGTGGGTCTACACCCCGCAGAATCTCGAGCGCGAGAGACCACAGGTACGACTTTGTTCAAACGCTATACAGACTCGTGAAAGCTCACTTTCCTTCAGGTACTTGAAGTCCTGGACTTTTTCGGGGAGAGCTTCCAGTTCCCCAAGAAGCAGCTCCCGGCGTTCTTCAAGCAGCTCAGCGAGAAGATTGCGCCTGATGCAGCCCCTGCCGGCGACGACGACGACGACGACTAATGACCCACATTGATATGTATCTCATCTGTTTTGGTTTTGCGCGTTGGTTTAGGGTCAGTATATTAGTACATACGTACATAAGTACAGCATCGACATCTGCCGTACATGGAGTGAGTGCTGAGTGGGGCATCCCTGAGCGGTGCGCGAAGAGAATGACTGAGTGGATGGATGGTTTTACACGATGTAACACAACGACCAATGCCTGCGATACGTAGTACACGGCGCTCATTTCGCCTCGGCCGGTTTCTCCTTCTCCGCGGGCTGGACGGTATTACGCCTGTCGCGCAAACTAACCCACGCGCCGGTCTGCGCGCCGTCATGATCCTCCCCGCTCTCAAAGTCCAGATCCGCATCCGACACCGTGCCCGAGAACGAGCTCGTCTCGATGTCGCTGCCGCTTCCAGCGTCGTGCTCCTGCCCATGCTCGGCGAGATGGTGCTGCAGCGCTTCCTGCGACACCGTCATCGGCTCCGGCATCTTCATCACCGTCTCTGCCTGCTCGATCATCTTGCGCTCGCGTTGGACGAATGCTGGAGGAGGACGAGGGAGAGGACGCCCGAGGGTGGATCCAGGTGCGGGAGCCGGCGGGGGCGGGAGGGGCAGAACGGCGTTGCGCATGCTGGCAAAGAGGACGGGGACGGCGAGTAGAATGTCGACCAGCACGGACGGAAGCGAGCGTGCCATCGCGTGTGTCGTCACTGCGAAAGAACAAGTCAGATATTGTTCATCTTGCACCGTGGGCACCGACCACCTCTGTAGGGGCTCCAACAGACACCACCTCTGTTGGTTCCTCTGTAGGTGTGTGGCACATGCATTCAATTGCCCAGTCGAAGAAAGGGCCTCACCCCTGGACAATGCAACACAGCGATGCCACACACAAACAGACGGACCTACAGAGGTGGTGGGTGCCCCCGGTGTTGGTGGCCATGCAAGACTTACGTCCGGAACCGAGCGTGAACGCGCTGCCTCTCCACTGGCTGGTGCAGGTACCACACACGAGTCTCCAAAGCTTCTTTACCGAGAACGATTGTGCGAGTACAGCGGGCGGAGCCCCGCGTGAGACGGCGTTGATGATTCCGGCGGTGAGCGATGCGGTGTAAGTAGGCGGGAGCGCGAGCATGACACGCCGTTCAGCTTGCATAACCTCGCTGAACATCGGCCCATACACGTTCCGCTGCGTACCCGTCCACGCGTGCATCATCGCACTGGCAGTCATCCGAACGTCACTCGCGCGTACTTGCACGCTCAAGACACGTACGCCCGCAGGCGCAAGCTCCGAGCGCAGTGTCGACGCTAGGGAATGCGTGGCTGCATTCGTTGCGGAGGTGGAGAGATTATAGGGCGTCGAAATGGGTGGAAGCGGCGTGCAGAGGACGATGGACCGCGACCACTTTGCGGGCTGTGGCACCGGGCCGGGCGTCGTGCGCAAAAGCGGGATGAGGGCCTGGATGACCGCGAGGGGTGTGAGGTACGTGCGCTGCAGATGCTCTGCCTGTCCTTCCAACGCTTCGACTGGCGCAGGGAGCTGCTGCTCGAGAGCGAGCAGCGAAACGAGCGCATGGATGTACGGCGGGTGCGGCGAGCTAGGCGGAAGGTACGGGTCGCCCGGCGTGTTCGTTGGGAAGCGGATAGAGAGCGTAGCGTTTAGGCTGCGCAAGAAGTTGGGCAGCGCGTCCGTCTGCGCCGGGTCAAGCACGAGCACACGAGTATAGCCCGCTCGCGTGGTGAAGACAGCATCTGGCGACGCCACAGACGCGATGACGATGTAGCCCGCGGCTTCGAGATCAACGACGAGCTGGCGACCTAGCGGGCCATCAGCGCCGAGGACGACGACGACCTGACGGCGCGGCGGAGGTCTGTGCGGCTGGCCCTGCGCGGCCGGCCGTCTGTACGCGTAGATTCCGTAGCCGACCGCAAGGGCGACGCCGAGCCCAGCCCCCGCAGAGATAAGCTTATTCTCTGCGATTATCTCGCCCAGCGTCGGCGCTGGTGGTGCTGGCGGCGGCGGGGGCGGCGGGATGGAGAACGAGCCTATGCCAGGAAGCTGGTCGATAGATGGAGGTCCGTAGCGAGTTATATCGTTCCAGATGCGCTGCGCGGCGTCCTGGATACCACCCTGCTGAACGTTGGTGACGGTCTGGGCGATATAGGACTCGACAGTGTGCAGATAGGCCTCGAGACTGTCGGCGACGCCCATCGCGGGCAAGACCAAGAAACGCTGGATCTCCGATTCGCTGCACATGTCTCTGGTCGACCCGAACGCTCATTCAACTCTCGCAAAAGGCGCAGCTCTCTCATGCACGTCTGTCGAGCACCAAGACCACTAGGCCATCTTCTGACGCTGCCCAGGTCTTGGAGGCTCGCTGGCTGGCGCAGCATATGCTAGGCTGCGCAAGCTGCCCGTTCGCGAATTCTCCTACAGCGCTGGCGTGAACTCGACCCTTGTTGCGCTGGCCTTCTTCGGCGCGCGCGAATATATCATATCACCTGCGCTCGTGGCTGCGGTGCCATTGTCGCAGTATCGGCGGAGGCGCGACGAACTTGAATTTGGCCCGATGTCGACGCCTTTGACTTGGGGCCAGATGCGTACCCACAACTTACTCGACAGTACGCTAGCAGGCGCCGGTGCAGCAGCACTAGCCAGCGTCCTACGCAGTATGTTAGCCAGTTTCACAACTCGTGCCGCATTGACGCGGTTGCAGACGGACGGACAGCTGCATTAGGACCTGCATCACTCGTCGGCGCACTCCTCTGCACATTCTTTCAGTATACCGCCAATGAAATTGGTATCACGCGCGTCAAGCTCGTCTCGTCCGTCAACCAACATGCAGCCGCCGTTGCGGACGAACCGCATGTCCCCATGTTGGATCAGCTGAAAGACGCGCTTGGCCAGTTTACACCTGTCCAGCGCGATAGAGAAGGGAACGAAGGAGAGCTTGAACAGTTAAAACGACAGAAGGAGGAAAGTGACCGCAAATTGGCGGAGGTAAGAGCGAAGCTACAAAGCGTGGACGAAGGCAACAAGACTTGAGCGCATTCCGGTATGTGAAGAACTTGATACTTCTCCCCTTGGCTCATTTCGCGCAGATTGTAACCTGCTAGTTGCTCTCTATTCTCCTGCTCTGCAGGACCTTCGCAATCGAAGTCACTTCGGTCGTTTGACGGCAACATCGTGTGAATCCCCGCGCATGCCGAGCGTGGTGCATCTTTCTTCTCTATTGCTTCCCCGATGCATCAAATTACTCCCTGCTCGAGGCCCACGGTGTCAATTGCGGCTTATCTCGCACTCTAACGATGGACTATAGCATCTACCAGCTAGGCCACTTCACACTCAAGTCGGGCAAGGTCATCCGCGACGCGTTCATCGCATACAAGACGTATGGCGACCCCTCGGCTCCGGCTATCATCTATCCGACGTGGTACTCCGGCCGTGCGTCCTCTCCGTTCTCCAGGCGTGCGTGTGTAATGAGACAGCCGCTGCAGTCATTGCGGACAACGAATGGCTCATTGGCGACGACAAGACGCTCTCGCCCAAGACGTACTTCATCGTGATCCCGGCGCTCTTTGGGAACGGCCAGTCCTCGTCGCCCTCGAACTACCCTGGCGAATTCCCTGCCGAAGTGACGTTCTTCGACAACGTGCGAGCGCAATATCAGCTTATCACACAGGAACTAGGCGTGCAGCACGCTAAGGCGGTGCTCGGCTGGAGCATGGGCGCCGGGCAGGCGTACCAGTGGGCAACGCAGTACCCCGACTTCATGGACCTGATCGTGCCGTTCTGCGGCTCGGCGAAAACGGTGTTGCATAACCAGGTGTTCCTCGAGGGCGTAAAGACTGCTCTGATGGCCGCCAAGGGCCTGTCGTCCATCGGCTCTGCGAAAGGCATCGTCGGACAGCGAACGTGGAGCCACGAGGAGCGAACAGTCGGACTGAAAGCGTTCGGGCGCGGATACGCGGGCTGGGGTTTCAGCCAGGCGTTCTACCGCGAGCGGCTGTTCGAAAGCGCACTGGGCTACAAAGACCTCGAGGACTTCATGGTCAAATTCTGGGAGGCGTGGGCTCTGTCCAAGGGTAAGCACAGTACTTGCTCCACACGTTCGCGCTTACAAATGAACCAAAAGACCCAGAGAACCTGCTGGTGATGATATACACCTGGCAGGCGGGTGACTGTTCGGACCAGGCGCCGTACGATGGCGACTTCGCGAAGGCCATGCAGGGCATCAAGGCGAGGGCTCTCGTACTGCCCGGAAAGACGGACTTGTACTTTCCGTGCGCACCATCGGGATCCCTCCGTTGGCGATGTGCTGACGTGTGTGTAGGCCCGAAGACTCTGAACTTGAAGTCACGCTTATGCGCCCCGGAATCGGCACTATGGAGGCGTTCCCATCGATCTGGGGACACTGGGCTGGCGGTGTGTGCCAAAATATTTCTACTTCTGCGTGCGGTGCGCTCATAATGTTTTCGCCTGGTGACAACAGGGCCGGGACAGAGCACCGAGGATGTCAAGTGGCTCGACCAAAAGCTGCGAGCGTTTTTCGCGTGACATGTTCATCGGGCATCTTTAAACACGGCTGGCACCTGTACCTCGACCACCGGACAGTTGCTCCTTCGTCTGCTGCGAGGGAATGTATTTGGCTCCCGTGTCAATCCATCTTGGTCTGCTTGGACATCCTGACAAAGCAGTCCCGACTGAACGCGGTCACGTAAGCCTTTTTGTGTAACAGCCCTCCCCGCACCGAGCGAGCCACTGGCAGCTTGGGGAAAAGGCTCTGGAACTGGGAAAGCTGACGTAGGCATGAAGAGCCGAGTTGCCGACGCGTTTCCTTGAAAGCTTCGTCCCCCATATAAAGCGGACAGTTTGCACCACTTCGGCTCTGCATCGTTCACCGTCCCCTTAGTAACTCACCCACAATGCCAACTTGGTTTATTACAGGGTGCGCCTCCGTCCACTTGGTATGGTATATTCACAGTGCTGATGTCGAGGCAGAGCGTCCCGCGGAATCGGCCTCGAACTCACCAAACAGACCGCTGCCAATGCCAACAACACCGTCTTTGCATCGTGCAGGTCGCCGAGCAGCGCAACGGCGCTCAACAACATCGCGACTTCGAACAAGAACGTGCACGTCCTCCCGCTTGATGTAGAGGACGAGGCATCGGTTCGCAGCGCCGTGGACAGTGTCAAGAAGCTCCTTCCCTCCGGCGTTGGAATTGACTACCTCATCAACAATGCTGGATTTGTGAGCCCCTCTTTTTTCGATGTTCGTCTTTATGTGCGTCTGATCTTTTTGCATTCAGGCCGCGAACGATCATTTGAAGACGACCGAGCCGGAGGCTCTCGAGGCACACTTCAAAACATTGAACCCACGCCGACCCCCGGCCGTTCGAGTTCGGCAAGAGCCGCTCGGCCTTACTTTCGGGTCTTAAGGACTACATCCGCGTCGGAAGCATGGTCAGCACTCGGTTTGTTTATTCAATGTTTGTGTCGTGTTTCTCGCTCCCCACCACGTCGTCCGCCAGCTCGCGGGCTCACCCCGCGGTGCATCCACATCCCCCCGACCGCACTGCTCGCGCCTGCTGCGCCTGCGGCATGCCTATCGCAGTGCACGTTGGCGCCGGAATTCGCGCGCTCCCCGCCCCCATTCCCTACGCTCCCGTCGCCACCACACGATTACCACCACGTGACGCTGGCACGTGCCCGTATGTCCGCTTGCAGTCGCGTTCGCCTTGCCGCGCTTCGCTCTACCATGGCCACTGCTCCCGCGCCTCGCTTTTCCCTGTGTAGGATCAGCATGAATATATGTCCCTCTATTGTTGCTGTGATATTTGTCATGTCCCAATAGTGAATGCACCATGAAATGTAACTTGGAGTTCTACATGAACGACTGAAGCTTCACTTGAGCATGTGGTAAAGAAGAAAGATTGCTATGAGCAATACTTGGTACTTGAAATTTTCCGGATGGTTATATATACACTGTAGTCCTGTTCATTGTTCTCCAGTCCGGCATGCGGACATGTTACATGAGTCCGCCGAGCGGAGTATACGCTCGGCCGTCGGTTCCGGCCGGACTCGAACGGCCGGGGGTCGGCGTAGGGTAGATCTTCAAAACGCATGTCTCGGGCTCCTTCCGCGTCTTCCGCGCGTTCGTCCCACTTGTCCAGGCGAGCGAACGAAAGGTCGTGGTGACTGTATCAAGCGAGCTCGGAAGCATGGCGCACGTTGAAGACCACTCCAAGCTGGGCGAATGGTTCCCTTCGTACGCCATCGCGAAGGCTGCTACCAATATGCTTGTCCGTAACTCCCATCTCACTGCGGAGCCACAAGTGCTAACTTTCACGATAACCAGTCTAAGAAGATTGCCGTCACGTATCCAGACATTATCTCCTTCGCGTTCGCCCCTGGCTGGATCAAGACCGGTACGTCTACAGCGGATGTTTAGACAGCGCATTGACTCCTCACTAGACCTTGGTGGACCGACTGCGACGTACGAGGCTCCCGATGCAGTCACAAGGCATATCAAGGTCTACGAGGGTGCGACGAAGGAGATCTCTGGGAAGTTCATCAACCAGTTCGGCCAGGAGGTACCGTGGTAGAGGATAGGCGTAGTGTACGAATATCATCCATCTACAGTGCAACCTGCAACGTAAAACTAAATCTCTCGTTGGGGCGAGAAGCTTCAAGTTCTTTAGAATGCTGACCGCGGCTACGCGGACGTGCGACAGGCACCGTAAAGTCGGAAAGAACACTCTCCGCACTGAAAGACCATACTGAACGTGGTACTTGAGTGGGCTGTATGTCACAGACCTCGGGGCCTCCATAAGCGATATTTGTCGTTTATACATTCTCAGATCCATTGGCACGAGGCGTTCATGCATATCACGCCGAGTTCAAGAAGCGTAGTCCGCGATTCCAAACTCCGCCACCTGCGCGCTCACAGGGGCCGCCACATAAAGTGTCCAGCGTGTATTGAGCCTTTTGCTAAGTCCGCAACGCAACCATGGCCTTCCAAGCAGCAGCCGCAACCGCAACGCCAACGCAGCAAGCCCTACACCGACAAGCTCTCGCTGGAGGCTTCGCCGTCCGCCCAGGCTATGGCACCGTGGGCAGACGCTTCAACGCCATCGCGAACAACTACGCTATCACAACACTTCCAGAGGACCCGTTTCATCACTATGATGGTGCGCGCGACTGGTCCTGTTCTGCTGTCTGCCGCGTCTGAGCCGCTGTCTGCTACGTGTCGCAGTCGGTAAGTCAACTTGAGCCCCTAGCCGACCGCAAAGGAGTATTCATGCGCGTCGCTCTCTCAGAGATTGTCTCTGCCTCCGGTAGACCCGTACCCAAGCGTATCTACAAGCTCATCGTCGTGAACATGATGACGGCTTCTCCGGGCACGTTCATCCGTCGGGGCATATACGACGGGAACCGCAACCTCTGGTTTTCCTACGCGCTTCCCCCCAATGCTAGCGTGGTGCGCTCTATTTATCGCTAGGATCTGTGTGCCCCTTCTGATATGTCGCGACGCAAAGTTTCCAGCCAACGCCGACGATGAGCAAGGGCAACAAGGGCAGCCGGCGCGCTATATGGTCAAGCTGCGTCATGTAGCCGTGGTGGACCTTAGGTGAGCGTACTGTGTAGTGGCCTTGTTGCGCTTGCGAGACGCTAATATGCTCCTGCAGAGTCCTCACTGGCGTAATTTTGTCCGGATTTGCAGGTCAGACTAAAGCAGAGCGCATGCACAATTTCCGTGACATGGCAAGCGCTGTTATGGTTCTCAACGCCGCGTTCCAAATGGTCGGACGAGAGTATGTTTTACCGTCGCAGCCATATGGAGCTATAGCTGACGAACGTAGACTGTACAAGGACAACACAAACCGTAAATCGATCGTGTATCACAAACCGCGCAGGGAACTCGACTCTGGAGTATCTTGGCTGGAGATGTGGGTCGGCCACTATCAGTACGCATTCAGTGCTTGTTAGTCGACCCTTCCCCCTCACCAGCTGCAGGAGCGTCAGACCGTCAATGGACCGTCTCACCGTCAATATCGACACGACATATGGCATGATGTACGCTGGACCGTAAGAGAGCGCGCCATCACTGAATCATGCTATGTAGGTACCGCGGTGGCAATCTCCTCGAATTGGTTCTCCAGTATCTCAACGTCAGGAACGTTCGCAACTTTACATCGCGTGACATGGGCTCGGTTCACCAGCTCGAGAGATTCCTGAAGGGTCTGCTGGTCATCGTGCGGAGGAACGACACCAACCGGACGAAAGCTAAAAGGGTCGTCAAAATCATCCCTGAAGGCGCACGATATGGATTCGACGACAGCAACGGCGACCGCGCCACTGTTGCGGTGCGTGACATACACTATCTCTTTCAAATACATAACAACATCTCTCATGGCGTGTCGTAGAGCTACTTTCAACGCGTGTACGGCACAACCATCCGGTTTCCTGACATTTTCTGTGTGGCCGTCGGGAACAAGGACAATGTCGTCCCGCTCGAGTTGTGTGAGGTGCTGCCGGGCCAGATATACAGAGGGTACTTGCCTCCGGCAGCGACGTCCAAAGCCGTACAGCAGGGCAAGCAGGGACCTGCAGCTCGGTGAGCCCTCAAATAATTTGAACGCCTATCACGCTCACACAGCGCAGGATGTCCGCAATTGAGCAGGCCCATAAGGTAGTGCCCCGCACCTAGCTCAGATCTTCCACAGTTAATGCTCCCTTGCGCGCAGGATCTGAAATATGAATCGTCGGATTTCATCCGGGGCGTCGGAATGACTGTCGCCGACCGTCCTCTCAGGCTCCAGGGTCTCCTCAAAGCCGCCCCCGCCATATACTTTTACGGAGACGAGAGAGTTGAAGTAAGTCTCGTGGTGCTATACGTATATCCCTACTAAGTCTCTGCGCGCAAGGCCACACGCAACAGCTCCTTCACGCTTCCTGGTCGAGTATTCTTTTCGCCCTCAAGGGTGCCAGGCTGGGCCGTGATCTACTACATCGATAGCAACGAGCCGCCGAACAATATCGTGCAGCGATTCGCTTCCGACATACGTGAGAGAATGAGGCGCTTAGGTATGCACGCATATACTTCGCACGCGTATTCGATACTCACCCCGCTTACACGTAGGCATGAAAGGCCCCGTTCCTCCCAACCACCCGCCGAATGTCCCAATCCCGGACGTACCTATCCCTAACCCTCACATATCGCAGGTTTCTCGTGGATGCAACATTCACGAGGTAAGTGCCGAGATGGTCCCCTGCTCAACGAAATCACTGACATGGATTTAGCACATGCGGAACGTCTGCAGGCAGATGGGCATGCTTCCTGAACTTGTGATAGGGATAATGTCGCATCCATCCGATGCGGACCAGATCGCTCTCAAGCGATTCGGGGACATTGAAGCGGGCATCGCTACCCAAGTCATTGTAAGTTCGATCTGCATACCGCCAGATGCGTACGCTGATGCGGATGCACAGCGGAAAGATAAGATCGTCGGCGGTGCAGCTGATGACTATCTACACAATGTCCTCGCTAAGTGAGCTGCTACTATCGCTCCTCGGTCCAGTAGAATAACTCAGCTAATCCCAACTATTAGGGTCAACCTCAAACTCGGCGGGATCAACTGGGTGCTCCAGCGTGAACGATTTCCATGGCAAGTCTCTTAATCCCAGTACCGGCGACAGTCTAGTGATATTTATTCCCAGGTATAATGCTTCGACGAAGAAGCTTGTGAACGCAATGATCATCGGTGGGTAGAAGCAAACCATGCGCATATTCACCATCTGACTTGCTCACAGGAGCCGATGTCTCCCACCCGCCGCCTATGAATACTACGAGTCCGTCGATATGTGGGGTCGTCGCGACCATGCATCCTACGTTGATGAAATACGTCGCTCGGTCGTCCATCCAAATGGGCGGTGCTCGTCGTGAAACGATCGACGGTTTGGCGGATTTATTAACGGTAAGCCATTCCCACGACGCCTTGGCTAGGAGTTGACATCTGTGCAGCCTATATTCTGGCTGTACCGGAAGAACAGTGGGCCAAAAGACCCCATTCCGTCGGGGCTTCCTCCACAGGAGAGGCGCGATCTGCTGATGAAATGTTGGCCGCTAATCCTCGTATACTATCGCGACGGCGTTGGGGAAACGCAGCTTGCCGAGGTCACTGCTAAGGAACTGGCCGCCATTCACGGTTTGTGTTGATCGCTCCTGCTTGGTGTTTGCTTATCCCTCCACAGCGGCCATGAAAGCGGCGCACGCGCAATGGAAGGAGGAAGAAGCTCCGATGCCCAAGGTCACTTTCGTTGTCGTCTCAAAGCGTCATCATCAGCGTTTCTTCCCTGACGATCGCAATGCCGCCGATAATAAGGGGAATTGCCTCCCCGGTTCCGTTTTCGATGAAGGCATCGCGCACCCAGTATGCTGAAAGCGATTCATCACGTCTCTCCCAGCACGGCTCATGAATACTCTCAGGTTCTCTTCGATTTCTACCTCCAGTCTCAGGCCCCCATTATTGGCAGTAAGTCATACATGGCTGCCGGAAACAAGAGCATTCTCACCGAGGTGTTTCTCAGCCGCGCGGCCTGCTCACTACGTCGTCACCTACAACGATAATCCCTTCGATTGCGATAGGTGAGCATCATGAACGACTTACTACTTGAACGTTCATCTCACATCTTCAGCCTCGAGCAACTGTCTTACGACCTTTGTTACACGTACCAACGCGCGACGCGTTCCGTTTCTATTCCCGCTCCGACTTACTGTAAGCTGATTCCACTCCTCTCCGCTTGCGGTGGGCTCACGCTCTCCGCTCCGTAGACGCCGATGTATGTGGAAGGCGCTTCATCCATCTCCAGCCCTGGAGTCGCGGAGCTCGGGGGCTCCTGTCGGTCACGGCAGCGCCCTCACAGCTCTGCGCGTCCAGTGCGGGAAAGAGATGCGCTCTTCCCTATTCTCCGGAGTGTTGCTGACGTTCGTTGCAGTTGGTCTGTCGTCGCGCGAAGTTCATGTTTCCTCAAGGCCATGACATCGATGGGAACTCGATCGCGAGCGTGTCTACTGGCGACTCGCCAGACGTGTTGTTGAACTTGCATCAGCGGCACTTCGGGCCAGTCCACCCAAATGTGATGAACAAGATGTACTTTGTATGAGAACCCTTTGCACCTAGAGCGCGTTCAACTGTACGTTCGGCATATGTTTGTACGATATTTGCCAGTATCTACGCATCCTCTTCAGCCCGCATAGCAGACGCAACTTGAGAATAGAGTCTTCAAGAATCGCAGGGAGTTGGAAGTTGAGCTTGTTACGTCCCGGGATCCGGACCGGGTAATCTTTGGCAGTTTGAAACCCTCCGCGCGATTTTTGCAAGCTGGCACACGTTCGTTGACCTTGTACTCTAATAGCCACCCAACGTCTGGCCAGTACGTTCCCGCGGCGGTCGCGTGCGAGTTCGAGCTGACAGGCGTCGTTTGCGACAGTGTGCGGAATTCTGGGCTTGCTGCTGCACGACACGTCCCTCGACGCTGCGACCGAGATTTGCGAGAGCCTCGCGCTGCTCCAGCATCGCGGCCAGGATGCGTGCGGCATCGTGACGTGCGGCGCCAAGGGCCGGTTCTACCAGACGAAGAGCAACGGCATGGTGCGCGATGTGTTCGACCAGGCGGCGCTGTCGCGTCTCTGCGGCTCAATGGGCGTCGGCCACGGTGCGTGCCACATTGCCACGCGAGCGCGCCATTGATCCCGATCCCGTCCAGTTCGCTATCCCACCGCGGGCTCGTCTGCGCACGCAGAAGCTCAGCCGTTCTACGTCAACTCTCCGTACGGGATCGTCTTCGCGCATGTACGGTGCTCTCCAGATCGTCTGGTCTACAGCTTACTCATACATTGTTGTAGAATGGAAACCTGCTCAACACGGTCGAGCTCAAGCGTCGTCTCGACACAGAGATGCACCGTCATATCAACACGGACAGCGACTCTGAGCTGTTGCTCAACGTCTTTGCCGACCATCTCCAGCAGACTGGCAAGTTCCGCATCAACGAGGAGGATATCTTCACCGCGGTCCGCGGCGTCATGACACAAGCAAAGGGCGCATATGCATGTGTCGCCATGCTCGCAGGGTTTGGTATTATCGCGTTCCGCGACCCCAATGGCATCCGTCCTGTCGGCATGGCCGTTCGCCACATACAGGGTGGCGGCACGGACTACTTGTTCTCGAGCGAAAGCGTCGTCGCAGACGCAGGAGGATTCACCGAATGGGAGGACGTCAAGCCAGGTGCGTCAACATAACAACGAATGCTACATCCTCCTCCTGACCCCATGTCACAGGCGAAGCCATAATCATCACACGGAGCGGCGTGGCGCGCAGACAATGCGCTGAACCCGTGCCGTTCGCACCAGACATCTTCGAATATGTGTATCTCGCCCGCCCAGACTCCGTTATGGATGGCGTCAGCGTGTACCGTAGCCGGATGGCCATGGGCGATCTTCTCGCAGATGAAGTTGAGCGCGTCCTGGACGAAAAGAAGATGACGGTAGACGTCGTCATTCCGGTATGAGCACTCTGTCTGCGACACCCCTGATACTGACGCGTCACGGCGTGGCAGGTCCCTGACACATCTCGGGTTGCCGCGCTGAACCTTGCGCAACGGCTGCATATCCCGTACCGCGAAGGTTTCGTCAAGAACCGCTACGTCGGCCGGACATTCATCATGCCTGGACAACAGATGCGGTACGCAGGGTCGATTCACCTGAAGGCGTGTTTCTGAAGGCAGTCACAGGAAGAAGAATGTACGCCGAAAACTCAACGCCATGGCACTAGAGTTTGCAGGAAAGAACGTGCTCATTGTTGACGGTGAGATCCTCTGACTTTCAGATCTGCGCGTCTTCTGACGTCGGGCCAGATTCGATTGTGCGCGGTACAACGTCGAAGGAGATCGTACAGATGGCGCGCGACGTTGGTGCGAAGCAAATCGTATTCGCGTCGTGTGCGCCACCGATACGACATGCGAACGTCTACGGTATCGACATGCCGGCACGCACGGAACTCGTCGCACACGACCGTACCGAGGACGACATCGCGCGAGCCATCGGCGCGGACCTCGTCATCTTCCAAAAGCTCGACGACCTCATATGGTCCGTCAGGCAGTTCAACACAGACATTCCGCAGTTCGACTGCAGTGTCTTCACGGGCGAGTACGTGACGGGAGGTGTGGACGAGACCTACCTTAGCGGGCTAGAGCAATTGCGTGCAGACAACTCGAAGGGGACAGCGCTCGGGATCGTAGCACAGAAGCCCGGCACGAACGGCGTCAAGCACAGCGAGGGGGAGCAGATGGGGTGCTCAGGACCACTGAACGGCGCGGACGACAATGTCGGACTGTACAACTGGAGGAAGCAGTAGAGCGGTGTATGCGGGGCATCTGCGCGGGCGCAGTGGAATTCCCAGGACCCATTTACAGCGCGTGGAGATAGAAAATGTGGATTTAATCGATACGATGTACAGCGGGATGGGCCTCGAGCTCGCCTCGTGAGAGCAAGCACCTTGTGTGAGGGTTCCAGAATCAGGTTCTGTGCGGGAGGCTCGCGCGCGGCATCGCGCAGGAATGCCGCATCGTAATTCGCTTCAAGACTCCCGCTGCGACCGTTATCGCCTCCGGGCGAGTGACCACAATTGCTAGCCACTCGCAACCCGCACTCTCTGCAGCACTAGGGCGCCCGCCCATCGCCGCCGAGACCAGCGCCAGCATCAGCGCCAGCCCAGTCATCCCAGCGACGCGGGCGAGAGAACCCGACGCCGAATCGGACCCAGAGTCGAGCCAACCAGCGAGAAAGAGACAGCGCACTGCAGACTCGCTCATGAAGTTATCAGAGCTCGAACACGCACCAGCATCAGCGACAGCCAGTCTGCACAACGGCCACGGCGACGGCGCCGTCGTCGCCACCAATGGCCACGCATCGTCGTCCCGTGGCGCACCGGCCGGCAGCCATCTGCACAACACCCCGCTCTTCGACTCGTCTACCATAGACAGACACGAGTTCGTCAGGCTCATGATTCAGGCTCTGCGCGACACTGGCTATCCGTGCGTGCTATTGTATCTATCTCCCGGCCCCGAGCTCATGACTGACGCGTTTCCGACCCACCTAGCGAGTCCGCTGCCTCGCTCGAGGCTGAATCTGGCTACGCGCTCGAGGCGCCGCATGTCGCCGCCTTCAGACGGGCGGTGCTCGACGGCGCGTGGGACGATGCGGTCGGCACGCTCGAACATATCGGTCTCGCCGACGCGGAGGACCTTCGCGTACGTCCGAGTCCAGGCAGACCGCGTGATCGTGCGCTGAGACCTAAGCCCTTCTCTTTGCAGGCAACACGCTTTCTGCTCAGCCAGCAGAAGTACCTCGAACTGCTCGAGCAGCAGGAAGTCGCACCGGCCCTGCTCGTCCTCCGCGGAGAGCTCGCCCCGTACAGTATCGACCAGGAGAAGCTTCACTCGTTGTCTTCGTGCGTCGTTCGCGTCCATGGTGCCGCTCTATTCCGCGCTTACGATGCCGCCGCAGGTTGATGATGTGCGCAAGCGCCCACGACTTGAGGGAGCGCGCGAAGTGGGACGGTGCCGCGGGCACATCGCGAAGACGACTCTTGCAGCACGTCCAGAGTACGCTTCGGCTTCATTGTCATGCGCAGGTGCTTACCCCACTTCACAGCGTACATACCAGCTTCGGTCATGCTGCCTCCTCGCCGTTTACCCGCACTACTCGAGCAGGCACGTGCTCACCAACGAAGACAATGTCTCTACCACACCCGAAACGTCACCATCTCCCTCTTAGAAGACCACGTATGCTCTCGCGCCGACTTCCCTGTGCTCACCACCCATATCCTCGCCGAGCACGAGGATGAGGTGTGGCACGTCCAATGGAGCCACGACGGCCGTAGTCTCGCCAGTGCGAGCAAGGACCGGAACGCGATCATCTGGAGTATAGGGGTAAGATACTTCATCCCTTCCGTTCAGCCAGCCAGCCAGCCAGCCAGCGTCCGGTTATCACGGGCTGCTTGAGCTGTTAATGCGCTCCTGCTGCGGTACCGCATTCTATTGCGGGCCCGTACGGCATTTTCAGCGCGTGTACCGCCAGCCCGAGCCGGCTGCGCTCGCAGCGATGGCTTCAATGTCGTCTATCCATGTTGTAGAGGATCCGTCGCTGACGCGTCCTCGCCTTTCGTTCCTTAGCCGGAGACGGGTCCAGCAGAGCGGGAGTGCAATGTTGACAAAGTCTTGCGCGACCATGATAGTCCTGTGACGGCACTTGCATGGTCCCTGGACGATTCGATACTCCTCACAAGCAGCGAGATGGTGATCAAGATGTGGAACGCGAAGGTGCGTCCTTTGTATACCGAGACTTGCATTCAATCGCGCTCAACGTTGCTTGGCTATCTTATCTCCTGTCGTCGCATGTCGATCTATCTCGTCGGTCCTCACATGTCCAACCCGGTTTTGCCTGCTCCGCGGACGATGCTGCAATTGCCTGCCCGGGATTGCACAGACCGGTGTTTGCATACGGGAACTGAAGAAACACGATGAGCCAGTAAGCTCGCTGGTATACCTGCCTGATGGGGCCGGGTTCGTCTCTGGCGGTATGGATCGTAAGATCATCATATGGGTACGTGTGCGCCACTCGTAATATGCTTCTTTGCGTGTTGACGACGCTCTCCTTCGTTACTTCCCACTATTCTCCCGAACGTTGTACTGCTTTCGCTTTACGCGTTGCACGTTCCCGGACAACCTCTTGACGTCCTTTCCGTGTTGTATTTCGGCCCCAATACCCGACTCCGTGTCTCTGGTCCTATTGCGTTGCATGCGGAATACCTAATCCGCGACCGGGCACGTCCAACATCACAATCGATGGACGTAAATCTTGCTCTTGCAATTGTTTTCTCTCCAATATTCACTCGACCTCCGCCGACGCCGGCATGGGCGTCCCGCCATTGCTTTATGTCATGCGCTCCGCTGCATGCAACCCGCTCCGTTCGAATCTGATTGCGCGCGCGGCGACTGTCTCGACAGGACAACGATGGGTCGATACGGGACGCGTGGCCTCTCGCGCCCATCCGGGTTTGCGACCTCACCGTCTCGCCGGACGGCAATCGACTCGTTGCTGTGGGCCTGCTGCGCTCGTCCGAATCTGCGACGGGGTCCAATTCCAGCCTGCCTCTCGGCGCCGCCGGGTCGAATGGCGTCGGAAACACCCAGCCGACGCCGGCTACTTCGCCGAAGAGGAAGATCGTTGTCTACGATCTGAAGACACGGCAGGAGTTGAAGTGAGTTATTTCTAAAGTCCGCGTGGCCGCGGAGGTTTCGCCACGTGCCGCGGTACTCTCGCTTTCGTGCAGATTGCCAGACGCTGACCCGCGCATTGCTTTGCCTCGCAGTGTGATTGAAGTCATTGGAGAGCTGACCAGCGTTCGTGTTTCGCGGGATTCTCGATACGCAATCATCAACCACGCTCCCGACGTGAGTGCTCCCTTTCGTCTGTTTGCACCTAATACAGCCTGCGTCCTGTCTGGGATTGTGCGGCATGTCCGCGGGACCTGTGCCTTCCCTGGCCTTCTCCGTACCGTAAGCCGCGTATCGCGGCGGCTGTCCTAGGCCATGACGTGCTGCCTGTCGCTCGCCGGTGACTGCCTTGCGTTTGCACCTGCGTTAGACGGGGTGCAGAGGGCTGCGTCGTTGTCTGACGAAGGCCTTCTCGTATTCAGTGCACGTGCTTCTGCAAGGCCACGTTTTTCTGATGCCGCCTTGTTTTGCAGGAGGTGCACCTATGGGACTTGCAGTCCGGGCGGCTAGCGCGCAAGTTTACCGGCCAGCGTCAGGGCCAACACATCATACGTAGCTGCTTCGGTGGTGACGAAGATAGCTTCGTTCTGAGTGGGAGCGAAGGTACGCCCTCGTCTTCTCGGAGTCTGGCCCCCGTATACTGACCGCCCTCTGCACCCGCCCCTTTCGCGCCGTACACCTGGACCGACTTGCAGACGGGAACGTGTACGTCTGGCACCGCGACACGGGCGTCCTCCTTGAGGTCCTGGCTGGCCATGGCGAAGGTTCGGTAAATTCGGTTGGGTGGAATCCACGGGAGCCCGCGTTGTTTGCGTCGTGTTCAGACGACCACACGATTCGCATCTGGGAGGCACCCCCGCCTGGCATCCCGGACTTCGATCGCGAACGAGAACGCGAACGGGAGCGGATTCGGGCCCTCGTGGCTGCGAGCGAAGATATCGATGGCTTGACCATCGGGACCGGCGGCAAGGGGAAGGGGCGTAGCGCATGAGCATGCCGTTGCGCGAAGCTGGCCGTCGTTTCGTCAGCCCCCGGTTGCATGCATGCACGCTCGACGTCCCCGTTTTGTCGCCCCGCCGGAGAGCCGGTAACAAGAGGCCTGGAATGATGGACACGCCGCCGCGGAAGGCATGTGGACATGTTATGCTCCTTCTACGCGACGTCGCTATTGGCGCTCGATACTTCCTGCTCCATCGTTCAGGGTGCAGGGAAGTCCGCAGTCCCCACGTTGGCATTACTTTGGATCGATGTTGCCATTCCCGTCGCTGTCACCGTGCCTTCTAACTTTGTTCCGTTCACACATCCATCCCCCTGTCGTCCTCCCCATCGCAATGTTCCCCTTGTGCATCTGTCTGTTGCTGCTCTCGCCAGGTTTCACCTTCATGTCACGCATAGATATTGTACAATCAGGAACCAAGACCTATGACCTTACGCGCGAACGGGTACGAAGCGAAACATGCAAGATGCGATTGCGAGGGACCGGAATTACATGATGGAGATGACACAGCGATGATGACGATGCGAGTGAATGCGACAGATACGAAATGGCTACGGAATGCGCTCCTAATGGAGCGAAAGAGACTGTAACAAACTCGGACTACACGTACATATGCACATATATGAACGAGCTCATGTACGTTGTGGAAGCTGCGAGTACGCGCGGTGTTTCGGCATAAACAGCTTGGCGAGCGGGTCCTTGGCTGGAGACGAAGCCGGTGGCCGACGCACAGGCGAGGCAGAAATAGGGCGCACAGGACTCAAAGTCATGTTGTGAGCCGGTGATGCGCTTGTGCTTGGAGCTGTTGTCGACGCGGAGGTCGGGAGCGGTGCTCTCCGAGGTTCAAACGCGATTGTCGCGCTCCGAGGAGGAGGTGGCACGGTCATCGACATGCCCGTATGGATCTTGGACGCTTTGCGAGCTTCCTTGCGCGTCTTCTCGAATAACGTCTTTGGGCGGACTGTGAAGTGGCGAAACGTGGAATACATACGTGAGAACCCAACGTAGCACCGAGTCAGGGACTGAATGAATTGGGGGTGGGTGTACACGCACCTGGTCCTCCGCGGCCTCGCCGTGCCGGGGGAGGCTTGTCGGTGACGACAATCTGACGTGCGCGTTTGAGTGCACGCTCCTCGTCACGTAGGTGCCGCATTCGCGAAGCGGCCTGTTCGATACGAGATTCCGCCTCCTCTTTCAGTTCCTGCACGGTGGTGTGTCATAGCCAGTCAGTTAGCGAGTACGCGTGCTTGCGGTGGTCCGGACCTGATAGAAGTCGCGCCAGGAGTCTGGGTCCGCGTCCTCGAGGTCTGCAGAAGGAAATTCGCGCAGGCAGAGCGCGTGCCAGACGTCTGCGTGGTGGTCGCGAGTGGGATCTCAGATCCGGGTGAAGCAACAGGAAACGGACGGCGTGCCTTCGTCTTCGAGAGCAATGTGCTATTGCAGCGCGAGAAGGGGTCGTTTGTCAGGCGCGGAGGATTGCCAGCGTGGAGGGTGTGGGCTGCGCACCGGTGCCTTTCTCTCGAGCCTGAGCAGGCTCTGGGCGGAGACGGTGACGAGGACGGGCTTGAGCAGATGGTAGGGAACATTGTCGATGTCGTCGAGGACTGGTGAATGGGTTAGATTACTTAAGTAATATCCTATGGGTAGTGGGCGCACAATCGATATTCTTTGCGACCACTGGGAATACTATTATCAGCAAGAGAGAACCCCACCTCCACGCTAACAGACCTCTATGACAATACTGCGACAGCGTTGGACACTGGAGGGCCGCCATGTGCCCGGTCAAGGTGAAGTCGGAGAGCGCGCCGGGACGGAAGGCGACGGAACGGAATTGTAATATTTGCACGTTGTTTTGGGTGGAAACGTGGCTCGGCTTCGAGAGTTCCATCTCGGACGATGTCAGCCGGGACTGCGTGTGCGCATGCATTATATTGGGCAAACTCGGCGGAGATAGAGTTCAAGCATGCAGAGAGAGTCGCAGAGGGGCCCTATCCCGAACCATCTGCCGGCCCATCGAGCTGGGGAGGGCCTGGGGGCACCCGGCAGACGACTGAGAGATGAGATCCCGGACGACAAGGATTAGGCGTTCGCATGGCCTGGTTAGCTCGGTGAAGCGTATAGCTTAAATTGCCAGCACTGCTTCCGCAGAGTCGCACGGTAAGCTCGATTGCCGACGAGCTGTTGAATCGCCAGCCAGCTTCGTGCCCTGCCACTGTCACTGAATTCTTCGGCCAAATTCCTGCCCATCCGTCGTGTCGTCGCGTGCACTTCCTTCCTTTCGTCCAATGGGACTCCCTATTGTTCCCGGCCCCCCGGTTTTCCTTTTTGTATAAAAACCCCAACGTCGCCGCCGCATCCATCTTTCTCCAATCACCCCGTCTCCGCCCAGCCTCACGCCATGTTCTACGTCCCCGGCTCGGACCACCAACGTCCCACACACTCCCGCCTCCATCTGCGCGACGCCCGCGACGCCCAGGTAGTGCTCGAGGCAGTCCGTCTCGGCATCCTACAGATCGTCTCCCGCAGGCTAAACGACGTATGTCTCCACGCGTCTTTTCGCGTTTAGAGCGCGTCCTCACAAGTTCCCAGGCCGAACGGAGCGCGTACATTCGCTCGGGCTCGGTCTTTGTCTGGGAGGAGTCCGACGATGAGCTCGGGCTCAAACGCTGGACCGACGGCCGATTTTGGAGCCAATCCCGGATGCGCGAGCCCTTTTTGTTTTACGAAGAGCGCGTCAACGATCGCGTCCCCAACGAGCCACGGTCAGTCGGTCTCAACTCGGACTTGGCTCCTTGTGCTTCTGCTCACCATGTCACACCAGCACACGAGCGGGTTCCAACGCCGAGACCTTCCGATTTGTCGATTCTCAGGCGTCTATCCCCACCGCTGGCGGCAGAGCGTCAACAACTCCCGGGCTCATCAAGCAGACTTACAGCGCGTTCGTGCACAACACCGGCCCCGGCGCAAAGCCCAGGAAGTGGCACCTTACAGCGTAAGTCTCATGCGCGCGTTGTGCCACCCAGCACCCCCGGGCTGACCTCGGCCATTACGATTTCCTTGCACAGTTACTTGACGTATGCCGACGTGAGCACCCTCCCGACGATAGACCTTGATCCTACGCTCCGGGCCATCATCATCCCACCAAGCATGTACCGCTCCGCAAAAGCGCGCTCGCGCCAGGTCGATCTCGAAAACACCTACGCGGCCGACTCGTCACGTGCTGGCATGGCCGCGTCTCCCGTCCGCCTCGCTTCTCCGTATCCACAGGTGCCCTCCGGCTACCCGACGAGCCCCGCGACGCCGGCGCCACACGCGTTCGGGTTGGACTACCAGGCGCACATGCAGGCCCAACAGTCGCCGCAGGTCGTGGCGCGCTACCCCTACGCGCAAGTGCCGATGCAGTCGCCCATGCCACAGCACCAGCACGTACAAGCTCAGGCGCAATACCCTGTCGGGCAGTACGCGGCACAACAGTACCCCGCCTCGATGAGCGCGGCGGAGCGTGCGGCGCAGGATAGGCTCGCGGAAGACCAGCGCGTCATCTCGATGCTGAACTCGCGCACGCACATGTAACGCTAACGACTCTCCCTTCCTGGCTTTGGGACTTTGGCATTGCTCTGCTTTGAGGTCGGATCGGATCCGTCGGTCGGTCGGTCGGTAGATTCGCGCGCGGTATCGCTGTGGTTCTGGTTTTGCTGCATCATTGTACACTTACACGCAATCATCCCATGCGGCATCTCGACCCACACCCGGGGGTCGTGCGCAATAAAACACTTTCAATCCTCGTCTGACGAGTCCGCGGCCTCCTGTTGCCGCACCTGAGCGTTCATAGCCCCGAGAATGTCTTCGTCCTGACCCTGGCCCTTCTGTGCCGCAAGTCGTTGTCCTTGAATATATCACAGTTAAGACTCGTGTGCAAGCGGTTGCACCGAGGGAGCCAGCTCACGTGTCAGCAGCAAGATAGCTTCTTGCGTCTTTCGCTCCAATTTCGCCAGTTTACGCTCCATTTCGCGCTTGAGGTCCCAATTTGGGCGTTTCGGAGCAATGCTGAAGACGTCCTGCAGAGAGTAATTGAGCACATGATAGTGGTTCGACGAGCGAAGGTGTGAACGGACCAGTTCTTGGTTCCGCCGCTCGGCGTCCTCTGCGATAATCTTCTCGGCCAAGCCATCGACGACGCGTTCGACCGTGTCCGTGGCGTCTTCGCCTGCATATTTACGTAGTTGGCGTGTCTCCGGGTCGAAGTTGCGATGCTTCACCGGGTGTTCGCTGTCCTGTCTGCGTGAACACGGGTCAGAGCTCGCACGCTGGGCTGCGCATGACGCGACGCACGCGTCGTCGCCGTCTGCGCCGGCTTTGCGTTTCCTGAGTGCAAGAAGACGGGCCTTGCGGGCTTCGGATGCGTCGACGAGGGACGAGCTCATGGTGGCCGATGGCGAAGGTCGGGTTCGGTTCCCGCCGGCTCGCGCACCGCGTCTCGTCGTCACTTTTCTTTCAACACCGTTCGCCGTCGCCAGGACGCGCCGACGGCCATGAACCACTTGCCGCGCTTGCGCTGCGGGCTGTCTGTCTTTGTGCTCGCCCAGGGCTGCCGGCATGCTGCGCGCACAACGACGTGTTCAGCATCGTACGCGCCATTGCGCTCGTTCCGTACAAGCTGCCCGGCGCGCGCTGCTCCAGCCCCGGAGATCCATATGGAGTCGTACCCTGCACACCGCATAAGGTCCGCAGACTTACTTCGCGGATGAAACGCGTCCAACGCGCATGAACTATCGTAGAAATTTCGCGATTATTGCACACATTGACCACGGGAAATCGACCCTGTCCGACAGGCAAGCTCGTTTGCATCGCATTTTCTCGCTGTTCTTACGCTCCCGCTCTTCTTTGCGGCTCTCCTGTGCTTTCCGCAACGCGGTGCCGCTGCGTTCTCGTGTGGCTCCAGACTCCTCGAGGCGTGTGCAGCTTCAGCACCCGATTTTCATCGAGGAGTACTGACGAAGCGTTTCAGTTGACGAACACGATCCAACGGCACAAGCCTGGTGACAACAACCAGGTTCTTGACAAATTGAAGGTCGAGCGGGAACGTGGTATTACCGGTATGTCTAGACTTTCACCCTCAAGGCGGTGGAATTGATTATGTCGGGATGCAACAGTCAAGGCGCAGACCGTCAGGTTCGTCAGCAGATGACTTGCGCACTGCGATCTCTCATGCCTAATCTCAGCATGTTTTACAAGCACGACGGAGAGGAGTACCTACTCAACTTGATCGACACGCCCGTAAGCAGTAGACGCACACTGTCCCGATCCACATTAAAACAGGCATTGACAGGGTCACGTGGACTTTTCTTGGGAAGTCGCGCGCTCGCTAGGGGCCTGCGAGGGTGCGCTCCTTCTCGTAGACGCGTCTCAAGGGGTCCAAGCCCAGTCCATATCGGTGTTCCACGCCGCAAAGGACAAGAAGTTGAAGATTATTCCCGTCCTCAACAAGGTCTGTGACACTCCGCGCGTTCAAGTGGAGCAGGTCCCTTGCTGGTCACGGTTGCTCATCTCATCACGAGGATAGATTGACCTGCCGGCGGCGGAGCCTGAGCGCATTGCGACTCAGATCCAGGCGATGTTCGACCTCGATCCGAACGATATCCTGAACGTCTCTGCAAAGACTGGGCTAGGCGTGCGCGACGTCCTGCATGCAATTATAGACCGAGTCCCTCCGCCGAATGCGGGCACGAACCACGACGCGCCGCTCAAAATGCTTCTTTTCGACTCGTTGTATGTGGCGCGCCACCCGCTCAACGTGGTGCTCGGTGCTCTCTAACGCCACCCAGATATGACCGCTACCGGGGAGTCATCTCCCTCGTGAGTATCAAAGACGGGGAGTTGCGGAAGGGTAAAATGCCACTTATTGTGTCCGCTCTCAACTGGCGCTGAGAAACGATGACAGGCGACAAAATCGCATCATGCCACTCGCGGAAGAAATACGAAGTCATGGATCTCGGCATTATGCACCCTGAGGAAGTACCCACTGCTTGCCTCAGGCCCGGGCAAGTCGGGTGGATAGGTGCGTGCGCTGCCAATGCGCGCGCGCGCCCAAAAACAAAAGCAAAACCCCACACACACAGACCCCAAAACAAAAAAAAGAGCGGAAAAGAAACGCTCGCGCGCCAAAACCAACCCAAGCTGCCCTGGCTGCCGCTGAAGAATTGTTCAGCCCTCATCGGCGACACATTCCATCGTGTTGGGCAACCGGTCGAGCCTCTCCCAGGGTTCCAGCTCGCGAAACCAATGGTCAGCAGTCGCAGCAGTTTGCTTCTCTCTGTTTATGATGCTGGAGTGACGTATCCTCATCCTATTACAGGTCTATGCTGGCGTCTACCCTGTCGACTCGAACGACTTCCCGAAGCTTGAGGAGTCAATAAAACGGGTAAGCCCATCTATACACAAGAGTCGAGGCCAATCTGACCAATCGGGTTCAGCTGACGCTGACCGATCGTAGTGTCTCTGTGCAAAGGGAATCGTCCACAGCGCTGGGTATGTTTCCCCACTCCTCCTTAGGAATGAATGGGGCGAACGTGCAAGAATCTGAGCACGCGTTTCGCCACAGGTCAGGGATGCAGACTGGGGTTCCTCGGGACACTGCACATGGACGTCTTTCGCCAGCGTCTGGAGGACGAATACGACGCGAGCGTGATTATAACCGCACCGACGGTGCCGTACAAACGTGTGCATGTCCGATTTGGGACACAGGGCATGGCGACTGAGCCTTTCTCTATCTTTCTTCTTGCAGTGGTGTACCATGACAGGACCGAATTCGTCAGCAACCCGACTGACTTCCCGGACATCAACGATCCACGTGTGCGGTTGAACGAGGTGCAAGAACCGATGGTGACGGCTTCAATCATCGTGCCTAGCGGTACGTGTGCGGCCCTCGGAGGAACCCGCATTGAAGTGGCATCGCCGCAGACTACTTGGGCGAGATGATGGAACTCTGCACCTCGCATCGCGCGCAGGACATCGACTACCGCTACCTGGACTCGGAGTACCAATCGTCTCGCATAATGCTCACCTGCCGCCTGCCGCTCGGCGAGATCATGACGGATTTCTTTGACAAGTTGAAGTCTCGGAGTTCTGGGTTTGCGAGCTTCGAGTACGTTTGACGGCTCCACCTGCACCACTGCTGAGCCCTTGACTCATGTGCTATTCCAGTTACGAAGACGCCGGATATCAGAAGAGCGACCTAGTCAAGGTGCGGTACAAACGCAACCTGACGATCCACATGATTGACATTTACGCCAGATGACCTTCCTCCTGAATGGAAGACAAGTCGACGCCCTTGCGTTCATTGTTCACCGCTCAGCGGCCGAGAACATAGGGCGCGAATGGGCCCTCAAGCTGCGCAAAGTCATCCCTCGGCAGCAATTCGAGGTCCCAATTCAGGCCGTCGTGGGCAAGAAGGTCATCGCACGAGAGACCATCTCGGCCGTCCGCAAGGACGTGACAGCAGGCATGTATGGCGGGCACCACGAGCGCAAGATGAAGAAACTCGCGGAGCAGAAGGAGGGCAAGAAGCGTTTGAAACGAATAGGCTCCGTTGATGTTCCGCAGGAGGCGTTCTTCGAAATCCTCAGCTCCAACAACAAATCGAGATGATGAGCGCGGCGCGGACTGCCGCTGTCTGTCGCACAGGCGACGGCACATCGACTTCGCCGTCATGTGTTCCGCAGCTGTGGGAGCGAGCGGCGTGGCCACGACCACTGCTGGAGCGTCGCGCGCCCACAAGAAGTCTGTCGAACGCCGCTGCGCAGGGTCAGCGCGAGGGAGTGCGCCACACTGAGCAGCATTGTGTCTCTCCCCGCCTTTCTCGGCTGAGCGTTGTACGTACATCCTCTTAGATGTTGTCCTCCTCCAGGGCATTAACATTGATCGGATGGAGGACGTTGTTTTTTTTTGCCGGTGCTTGGTGTCCAAGTTCCTCCATTTCCCGGTTTCCGACCCCCTTACGGCGCGCAGCGACGGAAGAGATGATCGCAACGCGGAGTCGGTCCTCTCGAAGAACTTCGGAGCCGCCTCTCTGAGGGCCCGTGCACAGGTTGAATTCACGGGAAGATCTGCGTGTGCGTGCGTCCGCGCGTGTTGAGTTGATAAGGCGTTCTTGCCTATTAACCGGTGATTGTTATCCGAGAACATCCCCGGATATCCCGAGTCCGTACTTCAGCTTTGTTTTTGAGGTGGTTTAGAGCAGACCCTCATTGTCACTGACTGTCGCCGCCCTCATCTTACATAGTGAGGTCTAGGCCATACGTTCAGGAATACAATTCGACGGACAGAGCAGTCACTGCAGTGGCAGCGTGCGGAAACATATTCCGGGTCATTAGGGTTATCGTTCATGAGAAGGACAGAACACTACCCTTAGCACTGTATTCCAGTGACATAGTTCTATCGTTCCGTCTACATGCATTGTACATGCCCAGGTCCGCCGCAATGGCGTCGCGTGGTCTCAGGCAAGATCGTTCCGCCAGCTTTGATCGCTGTGCTGTGAATAGGGGCTAGCCCATGAGCGGCGGGAGTCCGGTCAATGTTGGCGTATGGGCTGACGTATGTCTTCTGGAGGAAGGCGAACTGTTGCGCGCTCATGGTTTGCCGGTTCGTAAACATAACGTGCCGGGCGATGGACGGTTCTATTCACTGCGCTGCTTGTTCCCAGAGGACTGCGATCCCTGCAGTTACACCGCACCGCCGACCGTAGAGTCATCAGTGTGAGTATATCTGTCCTCAACGCAGCCGATCAATTCAAGTCACCTTGGCAAGCCTGAGGGTATACTGCGCGTCCGGTGTATGAGGGAGAGGGAACACGGAGCAATCCACCAGGTACAGCAACTCGCTGTATCTCTACATCTCGGCGTAGTGGTGTGCTGAGTAACTTATCTCGACCGCTCTCCCACCTCCAAACGCGAAGACCGGCAAACGCCGCGAGCTGCCAACCGCGTTTCCTCACGTGGACATGAGCGCGAAAATCTCGACACCTAGACGCTTAGCTGCTTTCTACTCTCACTTCCCGCTCAAGACACTTCCAGAAGTCGAAGGCCGTCGACCGAGCGCCGCAACGCCAACGCTGTGGATCCAGCCCGCGCCGTCGTCACCGCTCAGCGCAGATGTCGACTGTCTTGCCGCCCAAGCCCTTCTCGCTTTACTGGGAAAACACGTCGCGCTGCGAACGGACCTGACTGCGCAGGGCGCGGTAGACGGCCGTTTGCCCAATCTGCAGCTGCCGGACGGCCAGTTACTGCCTGCACACGCCATCGCGAACTGGGCCGGTGCTCCAGCAGAAGTCGACGAAGCTCGTGCATGGGTGTCACTTCTGCGCTCCTCTATACGACCTGCACTGGTGCGCGCAGGTCATATATCTCTTGGCTGTGAGTTGATCAGGTTGTACGAAGCTCCTGCACGCGCCCAGGCAATCACTGCTTGACTGGTCCAGAGGAAAGCGCGACGAATGGCGCGCGTTGCTGTCGCCGCCGCCTCCGCCTGCAACTGGGCTGGGCAGCCCCCTGCCAGTGTTTGGTACTCGGGTTGACGTCGAAGGGGTCCGTCACCAGTTTGCGGCTGCACTACACGCGTTGGCAGACCGCCTCGGACGCGATCAATGGTTCCTTGGGGCGTCGTGAGTGTGCAACAGCATCCTGGTCGACTTCTCCTCATTGAAGCAGGTCTCCTACGGCACTTGACGCGACTGTATTCGCGTACCTGCACTGCGCCATGAAAGTGCCGGAACTTCGCGCGTCGATTGACGCATTCCCGGCACTCGTCAAGTGGGAGCAGCATGTCCGTGCCAAGGTCCTCGACGTCAAACACCAACAGTCCGGGTACGATGTATGAGGGGGCGTCTAGGCGTGGCTCGTCCGCATCCAGGAGACCGACCGCTCCGCCGTGCAAAGTATCATTACAGTCTACCTCGGAACCCGAATGTGACATGGGAGGATGACAGCATAGTGCGGTATCTATAGTACACGCTACAAGAGATGGGGTTAAGCAACATAAACACAGCAAGAACGCAACCCGACGCCTACTCATCCACCTCCGACGCGGAAGCGCTCACGTCCTCACTCAGCACCGACGGTGAGCGGTCCGATATGCGCCGCTGCTCTAGATTCCTGTACTCGACGTGGTCGACAAGTTGGCGTAATTCGAGTGTCTCTACGGCCTTTTGTGCGAGGTTGTCCAGTACAAGTTTCTGCAGCTTGCCGTTACGCGCGTTCCGGTGCTGCAGGGCCCTGCGTAATATCTGGAATGGTTCCCATGCTCTGCTGGGACGAGCCGTGCGTAGCGTGAGGCTCTCCAGCCGCGGTGCGGGCATGGGTAATGCGGCATGTGTGCCCGGAGAGAGGGCTTCGCACATGTCCGAATGTGCTTCGTCAATGACCATATACAAGACAGTGAGCGTCGTCAAGTTAACGAGCAGCGCGCGCAGTTCTTGTATGCCGCAGTCTATGCCGGTGAGACTGAGGTGCTGGACCTGGACGCGCCGTGTGGAAAGCAACCGCACGACGCCGTTGAACGAGTCTCCAGTCGGATCTGGGGTCTCGAGACTGAGGTTCAATTGCTGGAGTCCGGGAAAGTGGAACATCGCCAGCATTTGTGATAACACGTCTGGCGCGATGTCGCCTAGTACCAGAACCGTGAGATGAGAGAGAACGATGACGTCGGAAGGATCGAAGTCGTCGGCGTCTTCTGGGGGTGGGTCGAAAGAGACAAGATGGAGCGTGCGCATATTGCGACATCTGCGCACTATAGTCCGGAACTGAGCGAGAGACGGCGACGTAGCCTCTGGAAACGTGATATTCACGTCTTCCAGACTGTGAAAGAACGTGTTGACTGCAACACTCCAGTCTAACGGCACGTTCTCCAGCATGATCGTCCGTAACAATGGTGTCTTGCACGCGAGGCGCCAAACTGGCGGGACGCGCTCTGGATCCTCGAGGACCATATCCAGGCGCGCGAGACGCGGCGCGCTGAAGTGCGTGCCGAGACAGGTCATGATGTCCTGCATCTGGCGACTGTATGAAAGTACGAAGCCGACGTCGTGCCAGATGTCGATGCGATCCATGAGGGCGCGCATCATGGGCGCGACGAGCAGCTGGTAGTCGCGCTGCTGCGAGGGGAAGGCTATGCGCAGATCCACATCGATCTTGAGGGAGGTAGACTTTGCGCGCGAGAGGTAGAGCTCGAGATGTTCGAGCGAGGCCTCGCAGCCGATGAGCGAGATCGCGATGTGTGACCAGAGGCCGGGCGTGCTGGCAGCGACGGTGCGCCAGTGCTGGCAGACGTGGGTGAGCGGAACCTCTGGCGCGAGCTCGCCCTGGCGCCTGAAGAGGTCCATGTCGCGTGCGGCCGCATATAGCAGGACCTCGGACAGCAGCTCGCTCGGGATGAGGTTGATTGGGGCGATCGCGGGTGCATCGCGCTTGTCCGCGCCCTCGTTGCCCAGACGAAGCCGCGAAAAGTCGGAGGCGACGCGAGTGACCCTCGTGCTGGGCGAAGACATCCGATGGCGGACCAAAGCCTGACAACGCGTCCGGCGTTAAGCGCGCCTCATCCCTGCCGGAGCTCCAATCGCGTGTCGATTCACGCCACATGTGATGCACCCGTTCCAGCTAATTAGTCTATTCCAAACATCCAAAGACATAGTCCAACAGACACTGCATCCGGGTAGATAAGATATGTGCAAGAGATATGTGTGCTGGGTATCATCTGGGGCCAAATCACTCGCTCTTGGGCGCCTTGCCTCCCGAGACGCGCGCGACCATCGTAGAGATCATTTTGCTGAACCTAATCAAGACGGATGAGCAAGATCACTTCATCGCGATATCCCGAGCACAGACCAGAAGTAGTTCAGGCCCATGAGGACAACATTGCTGATACCAAAGACCGCAACGTGCAAAAGAGGGACCTCGTCCCAGCGCTCGAAGATCGTCTTGAAGAAGCCGTACGACTTGGAGAGTCGGTCAGAATCGGTGACGAAGACCCTGAAAGCCAAAACGTACGACATAGGTCCCGTACACGAGGCGGCAGAAGAAGAACGTCGTGAGGAGGAGGACGCCATTGATCATAGCGAGCTTTCCTCCTGAGCGTCCTGTCTTGAGGAGATACCTATAAATCTGCTGAGCAACGCCGCATGCACATTTCCCACGGGACTACGTACCAATGTATGTTCAAGAACGGCGTGCTCGCCTCAAACATGAGACAGCGCGCGCCGAAGTACGCGAGGAACGGCGTCTACAGACGACGCTCAGAATGACAGAGGGGCAGATGCAATGTGCGTACGAAGCCAAACATGTAGACCGAAAAGCATGCGACGGCTGCCGACGCGTTTCCGTCAGACTGGGACGTAAGTCGCGTTCGAGAACTGATGGACACGAACCATGCGCGACAAAGCCCATCCCACCGAACCATACCGTCGTGTGCATAATATCCCACAGGAAGCTGGCCAGTGGGGTCAGCACGGAGCGCTGCGCGAAGCGTCGTACGTACTATCTGCGGGCCGGGAAGTTGTCAGGCCAGTATTCAGCGTCGGGGTCCAAGGCTGCGTACGCACCCACAGCACACAGCGAATGTGAGGCCCGCGCGCGGGTCCCATCCAAACGCAGGGTCCGCGTTCAACTTCTCAGCCTGCATGGCCGAGTACGCGAGCGGCAGGATGACCAGCGCTGGTGCCGCGTCAGGTTTCGTCCACGCTTGGGCAAGAACGGGTGCGCACCGTGTATCATACTGACGATGCGCCCAGCGACGTTCGGCCGCGCACCGAACGCATGCGTTATAAGCTGTATGACGAGGAAGAACGCCGAGCTCATAAGCAGCGTCGGCAGGTACTCGTCGAGCTTCGTCAAGCCGAGCGCGGTCGCGACGAGCGTCATGCTGGGCGGGTGTTGGCTGGTGGTGGTAGAGGGAAGAGCGTGAGCGTCTGGGATAATGATATTGTCATGCCAGACAAACGCGCGCCGGAGTGGCGGCTGTCGCTCACGCCCACGCGTGGATCAAAGATCGTAATATTTGATCTTCTCACGGACAAACCGGCTGCATATCCCGAGCGGCGGGTGACGTCTTGAGGCTTGAAGCTGTGACCAAAAGCAGCAGGAAATTCTATATCCCAAAGGTTCAGCGGCACGTTCTCCTTCTCTACAGTGCACTTGTCTATGTCGGATTTCGGCTTGAGGCCGTCGTTACAGATGAAATTTCACCCGGGATTACGCTCTGTCCGATCATCTGGCCAGCGAATGCAGAGGACTTGCATATGCACGACTCAGGCGCTGTGCATGTGAATATAGGCCTACCACGAATATTGGACATGCGCCACCAATGAATTTGGCATAGTGAGTACCTAGAGCTACATACTGAATCCTGTCAGTACGAACGAAACGAGCGTGCAAGTAGAAACGTGTAACCATGCAAATATAAAGTGTCCGTCAGTGTCGTATCTACATCATCTACAGCAACAGCGAGAGGTTCCAGAGCGAGTGAGAGCGAGACCGGGAAGCCAGAAGCCCAAAGAGAGATCATGCGAGAAGCATCAGCATCGCGCCCAGCCCTGCAAGGGCAGGCCATCCTGAAGAAGTGGCGACGCGGGCCAGCGCGCTACTCGTGCCGGTCTTGCCCTGTGCAGCATCCTATGACGTGTGTAAGCAAAGAGGACGGCGTGGTAGGAAAATGCGCACCCTGAACTGTTCAAACGTCTTGTCCGCCGTGGGGTTAATCTAATCAACGAAGAGGCAACCGTCAGACACGCCGATTACTTTGTTGCAGCTGCACGATCGGGATTCGTACCGCCATAACCATCCCCGATTGACAGTGGCTGCAGCGACAGTCAGACGGCCACCAATTACAATTCTAAGCAGCCAGACGCACTTTGCCTGCAGGCACGCGATCCATATCGGCTCGGTCTGTTCGGCGTCATCGTCGAATTGTGGCAAAGGCGAAATGAAAGCAACGAAAGTGACCGATGAGCAGACCATTCAACGCGAATTGCGGCCGAGGCGACGCAGACTCACCGACATGATCTTCAGCTGGAAGAACGGTAACTCGTTACTGCCTTCCGTGAACGGCATGAAGCCGGTGTCGAAGCCCTTGGTGTTGGTCGTGGCATTGATGAAGGGCGAACACGGGTCCGCGAAACTCGTCTGGGTGACGGTCTGTGCAGGATCAAGCGGCCAGCATCGTGCATCGGGATCATGATGGGCGGTGCAAGGACGGGGATGCAAGACGGACGCGGCGTTCAACCAAGATCAGCAACAGCAAAGGAGGTCGTCGACGGGGACTAACGTGGTTACCCTTGCGGCTAGAAGGAGTGCAATCAGACGCGGAACAGGACGAGAAACCGCGCTACGAACAACTCGAAGAGAATGGTGTCGCCAGGCTTGGCGCCGACGATAGTATTGGGAGTGTAGGCGTAGCCGCCGTCGCCGACTGAGACGACGAACGAGTTGTTAGACAGGGCTGGGTTTATGTCGGCCGCCTAGACGAAGAGTCAGCCGCCGGACGTCACCGCCCCAGTCCTTGCAATGCGTACCGGTGCAGCGAGGACGCCGACAGCGGCAAGGAGAGGTAATGCAGCGAGCGAGCGCATTATTCAATTCAAAAGTCCTGCGTGCAAATAGTCAGACCACGGGGCGATACCCAGGAAATTTGGCCACGCACAGTAGATTAAGAGATACGACCAGTCGTGGCAGTAAGGGTGCTTGCGAGCAGAGTTCACGCGCACGCGCGGGATCCAGATAATGATAAGCTTAAAGCCAAGAGGATGAGGACAAGAGATGGTAAGCGCCCGGACTCAGCCGCACGCCTCCTTGTCTTAATGTTCCGCGCTACAATTTGTCGAACGCGCCCAGCCACACTCGCACGGGCCTTCTCCTCGTCGCGCCCCGCATTCGAGACCTATCACGCCGCGTCGCCCGAGGTTAATTCATATGCAGCCACCAGCTGTCGTTCCAAGTCTATTTCGCTGACGCCTTCTGGAGACGTTACGCAAGGTCCTTGACGACAGCGGCAAAACAGACAAACGGGTCATTGTCGACTTCTACGCAGAGTGCGTGGACCCCTCTCTGGCTGCTTTGCTTTGCGGTCTTGGTCATGCTCTCTCCTTAGCTGGTGTGGTCCGTGCAAAACCCTCTCTCCGATCATTGAGCGCGTCGCGGAAGACCCTGCACTAAACATGGACCTCGTCACTATCGACATTGACCAGCATGTGCAATTCGCACACCAGTTCCAGGCGCGTTGCAGTCTCGGATTTTCGGTATCACTCCTTTCTCGTTGCTTAGCAAGCACTCCAGGTTTCCAGCGTCCCGACCGTCGTTGGCTTCCGGGGCGGAGAGCTGAAGAGCAAATTCGTGGGCGCAATACCGGAACCTGCTGTTCGCAAATTCTGCGAAGAGTTGTAAACTCGCATGACTTCGCACGAAGTAACCCTATTTTCCAAAGTTCCCTGTCTACATCACGACACCCTTTGCGAACAGCGCTCAATCTGTGGAAAGGGAGGTTGCGAGAAGCTCCGCGAGCATATCCCCTATGCTTCCTCCGCCTCCACTGCCTCTCATCGTACTGACGTCTCCCTCTTGCTTATGCTTCTGGCACTGTGGTCCCAAAGGCTTCCCGTTGGCCAGAGTGCCGCAGTCGCAATAGCACCTCCCGTGAGGCGCAGGCCTTGTCATGACCCTGTGGCCCACATGCTGTCCCCTGTCGTAGCACTTCTCGCAATAATCCACGGGACTATCGTCGTCGCACGTCCTGCAGTACGCTCCGCGGTCAGCTCCAGATCAGGGCTGGAGACCGGTACTCACAGGCAGGTGTGGATAGTCTCGCCCTCGACGCTATAATGCCCACACACCCCACTCACAGCGCTCTTCTCGAGGATCCTGGCCGACTCAGGGTCGCGCGTACGTACATGCGGCAGGGTGTGCAGCAGAAGCGGTCGGACCTCGCGTCGCATACGCGCGGCGAGCAGGATCCCTGCCACGGACTTGGGCAGCATCCTCCAGAACGCGAGCGCTTTCTGCTCGCTCCAATCTGGTGGTGGGCGCGGATGCCGCTTGTCTGCCAGTGGAACGGTGGAAGCGGTTTTGGCGCGCCGGAGGTCTACGAGGGCGTTGGTTATGTCGTCTTTGATCTCGTCGATGTCTTCGCCTCGCGTCTGCGGTGCCATCAGTAGGTGTTGCTACCCTTCAGATTTAGGGAGGCTCGTACGCGACGGTGCCCGTCCTTGACGAAGGTCAGGGTTGTTGGACACTTGATGTCGAGACTGCGCGCCAGGAGCCCCATCTCGAAGTTGTCGCAGCTTGCATGCAGGAACTTGACAGAAGGAAACTCCTTGACCAATTTGCGTAGACCAGCATGGAAGTTCGAGGAAGTCGGCGATCTACGCTTCATTAGGGCGATGCTCCGGAAACTGGAACATGCAACGGTGCTTACGACTTCTCGTTGGAGAAAAGAATGACGGATACGCCGTTTCCTCTCTCGACTCGCGAGATCTCCTGACGCAGAACTGCAGCGTCCGACTTGTTAGTACAGTTTCACTGTTCGGCTCGGAAGCTCTCACCATCAGGCGACTTGATCTCCTGCAGTCCGATACTAGCGAAGGAGACAGCGTCACCTCGGGATGTCGCATTCTCGTGTGTCGCGCTCTCCTCCTCGTTCACCTTCGGCAACAATTGTCTCGCGGTCGGAGTGAGCACTTCATGGAGACTCTCGACTTCCAATACGGCGGCCTGAAAGTCGTCCGCCAGTACGACGTCGTCCTTGCGCTTTCGTAGCATGAAGACTAGATCGCGAGAAGGCCTCTGAGCGTTCTTGATCCGCTCGAAGGTTTCCTCGCCGAGGGCGTCTTCAATCGCCCAGAGGATGTCGTCTATCACGGGGTCGAGCGCGTCTAGAAGGCGCGAGAGCGATATTGTGCCGAAGAGCCTGTAGACAATATCTCTTTTCATTGTCGGCGAGGGCGATGGCGATGGTAAGGGCGAAACGGACGGCATCGTCACTGCCTGGGTAAAACGCTTTGGACTTGCAACGTCACCTGGGTCATGGCTCACCCACTCGAAGCTCAACTATATAAAGGCGAGAAGTGCGCGATAAACAACACAGCAGATGAGGGGATTCGAGGTCACCATCCCGAAATGGGCTGTTTGCCTCACTCTGCCAGCATGTCGACCGAGTCGAGACAGCACTGCAGCGCACGGTTCACTCGAGCACGAACCTCATGTTCACTTCTTCTCGAAGCTATGGTACGGTTCTTCGCGCTGTATTATGCATGTGAGGGATATATATCCGGTTGAGGTTGGCCACAAAGTCTCGGCCGGAATTCCTCGGAAGACCGGACCCCAAATACATCGACAACATCGTACGCTGAGGATGATTCCACTCCATTTGCGTGGCCAAGCTGAATCATCTGCTAGTCAGTTTAATGCGTTAGCGGCCACCTTCTTCAAGTTGTACTTTGGCAACGTACGTACGTCCCCTTCATTCCCGTGTATCTCGACCGTTTTCTGAGCAATATGCAAAAACGCTAGCCTTCTACTCGCGCAAGCCCGGTACTACGAGTGCTGACTCCTCGTGAGGGGCGCGCGCCTCTTCGGGCTACTCATCTACAGAATTGAACCGCCACTCTAGTTGTTAAACTCATTATTGGAACGCTTTTGGAGTTAATCTCGCCAGCTGATAGGAGCCGTGGCTGCACCTCCCGATGACTCGACGATCAACTCAATCCCACAGCTGACATTCAGGTTCACTCCCAGCGATAGGCTGTCACCGCGAATACGAGCACTAGTGACAAAGAGCAGCGGGATACGTCGAACAAGCGGCATCACGATAGATAGTACCTCCCCTGAGTATTACGAAGCTTCCCAGTGCGCTAGGACACGGCAAAGGATCGGAGTCACAGCTCGGTGTAAATACTTATGCTCATTTCAGCGCGTTTCTCTCAGCTTAGCGTAGTAATATCACTATCCGATTATAGCAGGAGTTCTTTTAGCGGAGAACAGGGTAGCTGCGGCTGGTCTACGATACTGCCTTTGCTATCATGGTGAGGCCGCTGGCCGTGCGTCTGACTTCGGTACCGTTCAATGGCCTGTGACGAGTGTAGACGCCACTTAGCTGTAATACCGGCCGGAGAAAACACACACACAACGTGCATTTGGTGTGTAGGATGCTGGGGCAGCACAAGGCTTTCGCAAATATCGGTGGCAGCGCCGGGCCAGGGACGTGTCGTGCAGCGCACAGCAGCAAGCCTGGAATTCTGCACACTGTCACAAACGACGTCTGTCAGCTCACTCGCACGCGACCACCACTGGGCACGGGGAAGTGAATTGTTCCAGATTCTCCTGAGATTATCACCGCGTGTTCCTGTAACTTAGGACGAGATTAACATGAATTCTGCACGTTGTGAACCTCGAACAAACCTTTAAGCTTTTCTTCAGTTCGAGGATGAAAAATGTTAGAGATTCCCAGCAAGGGATCCTCCATTGAATCTGAGGCAGTAGTTTGAAGAAATCCTCAGCTTCATACGAGATTCTTTTGAGGACCTCCCCACCTCGTATGAAGCTGGGGATGTCTCCAAAGCACTGTTCGAGATTTGATGGAGGATCCCCTGCTGAGAATCTCTAACATTTTCCGTCCTTGAACTGAAGAAAAGCTCAGAGGTTTGTTCGAGGTTCACAGTGTGCAGAATTCATGCTAATCTCGTCCTAAGTTACAGGAACACACAGTAATAATCTCAGGAGAACCTCGAACAATCCACTTCCCCGTGCCCAGTGCACCGCGGGAACGTACTGACGAGACGTCGGGTGGCTATGACGGTACAGCTTGGAAAATCGCGGTTTACCAAAGAGTGCCTGGTCCGGATCGCAAGCTCAAGTCTACACGGCAACTGTTATTCTCGAGTTGCATGTGCAATGCAGTACAGGGTGAAGAGGATGCGTTATCACAGGCGTATATCGTACAAGCATTTACCGAACATACATGCACGCTCTCGGGGCGCAACGGTTTCTCATACGAAGTACATTCTGTTGATCATATCTTTGTGAACTGGCCCGAAGTGCCGCTGATGGAAGGTCGACAACGCATCTGGCGAGTCGCCGGTAGACACGCTTGCTGGGTCGATGTCATGGTTGGGAGGGAACATGAACTTAGCGCGGCGACAGACCAACTGCAACGAATGTCAGCAATACTTCGTAAACGAGGGAAGGGCGCATCTCTTTCCCGCGCTGGACGCGCAGAGCTCTGAGGGCGCTGTCGTGACCGACAGGAGCCCCGGAGCTCCGCGACTCCAGGGCTGGAGATGGATGAAGCACCTTCCACCGTGACATACATCGGCGTCTAAGGAGCGGAAACCGTCAGCCAGCGCAAGCAGCGATGAGTAGACTACGCTTACAGTAGATCGGAGCGGGAATAGAGACGGAACGGGTCGCGCGTTGGTATGTATAGCAGAGGTCGTAAGAGAGTTGCTCAATGCTAAAGATGCGAGATGAGCGCTCGAAGCAGTAGCTCATAGTACTCACCTATCGCAATCGAAGGGATTCTCGTTGAAGGTGACGACGTAGTGAGCAGGCCGCGCGGCTAGGAAACACTTGGGTCAGAGTACACTTGTCTCCGGTAGATAAGAACGACTGACTGCCAATGATGGCTGCCTGAGACTGGAGGTAGAAATCGAAAAGAACCTGTGAGTGTTCAGCCGTGCTGGGAGAGGCGCGATGAATCGCTTATAGCATACTGGGTGCGCAATGCCTTTATCGAATACGGAACCGGGGAGGCAATTCCCTTTACGATCGGTGGCATCACGGTCGCGAGGGAAGAAACGCTGGTGATGACGCTTTGAGACGACAACGAAGGTAACGTTGGGCATCGGAGCATCTCCCTCCTCCCATTCCGCGTGCGCCGCTTTCATGGCCGCTGTGAAGGGATAAGTAGACACTCAGTAGGAGCGATCAACACAAACAGTGAATGGCGGCCAGTTCCTTGGCAGTGACCTCGGCGAGCTGCGTTTCCCCAACGCCGTCGCTGCATATGTTGGTCAGCAAGTGCATCTGCTAACATAAACCTCTTTACGCACCGATAGTATACGAGGACTAGCGGCCAACATTTCATCAACACAGCTTGCCTCTCTTCTTGGGGAAGTTCTGGCGGAATCGGAGGGCCGCAATTCTGACGATACATTGAGAATATAGGCTGCACAGATGTCAACATTTCTTCACAGGCAGGGCGTTCGAGCGCGTAAATTACCTGTAACAATTCTGCTAAACCTAGGATGGTCTCGCAACGAGCGCCCCCCATCTGGACCGACGATCGAGCGACATATTTCATCAACGTAGGATGCATGGTCGCTACGACTCCACATATAGACGGACTCGTGGTATTCATAGGCGGCGGATGGGAGACATCAGCTCCTATGAACCGGTAAGATGGCAAGGTATGCGCATGTTTCGCTTCAGCCCACCGATGATCATCGCGTTCAAAAGCTTCTTTTTCGACTGGCTGTACCTGAGAAAAGTCGTCACTTCCTGTCCCGAGGCAGGGAAATCGAAAGGCTTACCACGGAAACCTTTTCGGTTCGAGCGCCCAGTTGATCCCATTGAGTTTGACGTTGATTCTAAGCATCGGGATTAGATATCCCTTGGCGAGGCAAGGACTCGGAGCAAAAGTCACAGCTCACTTGGCGAGGACATTGTGGAGATAATCGTCGGCTGCGCCGCATCTTATCTTTCCGCTGTACATCCGCATCAGCGTATAATCTGGCGGTGATAGCGTTTACTGACAATGACTTGGGTAGCGATGCCGGCGTCAATGTCACCGAATCGCTTGAGAGCGATCTGGTCCGCATCGGACGGATGCGACATTATCCCTATCACGAGCGCAGGAAGCATGCGCATCTCCCTCCAGATGTTCCGCATGTGCTAGATCCACGTCAGTAAGTTCGTCGCGCAGGGCACCATCTCGGCACTCACCTCGTGAATGTTACATCCACGAGAAACCTGCGATATGTGAGGGTTAGGGATGGGTATGTCCGGGAGTGGCACATTCTGAGGGTGGTTGGGAGGAATGGGACCTTTCAAGCCTACGTGCAAGCGGGGTGAGTATCGAATACGCGTGCAAAGTATAGGCATGCATACCTAAGCGCCCCATTTTCTCACGTATGTCGGATGCGAATCGTCGCGCGATGGTCGAGTTGTCCCGAGTCTCGTTGATATCGGAGAAATAGATCACGGCCCAGCCTGAGACCCTCGCGGGTGACCAGAATACACGACCAGGAAGCGTGAAGGAGCTGTCGTTTGAGACCTTCCAGTCGGGTTCAGAAACCTAGTAAGTCATGGGCAGAACTGCGAGACTTACGGTAACCGGTTTGTCCTTGTAGAAGAGTAAGATGGGGGCGGCTTTACGTAGACCCTGGAGCTGGAGAGGCTGATTGGCGACAGTCATTTCGACACCTCGGATGAGATCCGACTCTCCGTATTTCAGATCCTGTGCGCAAGAGAGCGTTATTGCTGGAGATAATCTATGCTAGGCAAAGAGAATTACCTTATACGCCTGCACAATGGCGGACATCCTGCGTCGCGTTAGCCTGCCATCGCGTTCAAATGATCGAGGGCTCACCGAGCTCCAGGGCCATCCTTGCCTTTCTGTACAGCTTTTGACGTCGCTGCAGGCGGCAGGTGCCCTCTGTATATCTGCCCCGGCAGTACCTCACATAACTCGAGCGGGACAACATTGTTCTTGTGTCCGACGGCCACGCAGAAAATGTCGGGATACTGGATGGTTCTGCCGTACACGCGTCGAAAGTAACTCTATGACAAGTCATGAGATGTTATATTTTTGAAAGATATACTCTATATCACGTACCGCAATAGTGGTGGGATCGCCATTGCTATCGTCAAATTTATATTGGGCGCCTTCGAGGACAATTTTGACGATTTTCATAGCTTTCGTCGAGTTCGTTGCGTTTCTTTTCACGATGACAAGCAGATTCTTCAGGAACCTCTCGAGCTGGTGGACAGAGCCCATGTTGCCCGATGTCAAGTCGCGGACGTCCTTGGTATTGCGATACCCGAGAACCAGATTGAGGAGATTCCCACCGCGGTACCTGCGTAGTGTAATTCAGTGATACCGCGCTCCGCTGTGCTGTTAACGTACATCATCCCGTATGTGGTGTCGATGTTGACCGTGAGATGGTTCATTGACGGTCTGACGCTCCTGCAGCTGGTCAGGGGTGGGTCGATTGCCATGTACTGAATACGTACTGATAGTGGCCGACCCACATCTCCAGCCATAACACCCCAGAGTCGAGATCTCTCGCGCTGGGCGGTCTGTGATACACAATCGATTTGCGGTTCGTGTTGTCCGTGTACAGTCTGTGTTTATCAGCTATAGGTTCATCAGGCGCAACGTCGACACGTACTCTCGCCCGACCATTTGGAACGCGGCGTTGAGAATCATGACAGCGCTCGCCATGTCACGAAAGTTGGACTCGCGCTCTGGCTTAGTCGTGCCTGCGTCGCCCGACAGGATGACTTCGGTGAGCACACTGTAGGGACACGTCAACGCGTCACAATCACGGTTAAAGACAGCATATCAGACGCACCTGACGTCAACTACAGCGACATGCCGCAGCTTGACCATGTAGCGCGGCGGCTGCCCCGGTCGTCCTTGCTCATCGCCGGCGTTAGCAGGAAACTATGAGATGTATATCAGGAGGGAACAGACAGATCCTAGGTATTTGTCGAGCGTACCACGCTAGCATTGGGAGGCAGCGCAAACGGAAGCCAGAGGTTGCGGTTGCCGTCGTATATGCCGCGACGGATGAAAATGTTCGAAGAAGCCGTCATCATGTTCACGACGATGAGCTTGTAGATGCGCTTTGGGACTGGTCTACCAGAAGCAGAAATGATTTCTAGGATTACGCCGTATATGAGTGCGCGTTTGCGGTTCACTAGATGTTGAAGGCGACTTACCGACTGCGACACGTAGCAGAAAACGGCTCAGACGCGGCAGACAGCAGGACAGGACCAGTCGCGCACCATCATAGTGATGAAAAGGGTCCTTTGGAAGTGTTGTGATTTCATAGTTGTTCGCGATGGCGTTGAAGGGTTTGCCCACGGTGCCATAGCCTGGACGGCCGGCGAAGCCTCCAGCGAGTGCTTCGCGGTGCAGGGCTTGCTGGGCTGGCGTTGCGGTTGCAGCAGCTGCTTGGAAGGCCATGGTTGCGTTATGGACTTAGGCAAAAGACTCGAATAACGCTGGGCAATTTATGTGGCGGCGGTAAGCGCGCAAATCGCGGAGTTGGGAACCGCGGATACGACCCCGTGCACTCAGAGTGATATGCATGAACGCCTCGTGGCCAATGGATTTGAGAATTTAGAATTGAGGAAGCTCGCTTAGGGAGGCCTCGAGGTGAACATGACCTTGGGTTTGAATGTGGTCATATCTAAGCGCTGGCGCATAAACTCCCATACCATTTCCCGCGCGATTCCAGCAGAAAGATCACACCGCCTCTTCGCATTGACCAATCTAACTATAACGGCGTATCTTGGTACTTGTGGAGCGGACGAGAACATTTGCCTCATGATAAAGTTGTGTACTTGTGATTCGAAGAAACCTCCCAAGAAGAAAGTCAGCCATAGCTCTACATCGCAAGCCTGAACCTTCTGATGACTCGACAATTACCTCAGCCCACAGACCGAACACGTTTCTCATTGTCACCTTCACGTCGACTAGGGTGACCCGGCGAACGACTTTTGAGACTGACGAACATGAAGAGCAGCATGCCAGTGGCACTATCGAATAAGACATCAGTAGATCCCCCAAGTCTGGCAATGCGCCTCACTGAGCTGGGACACAGCGAAAGGGTCAGAGTGCTCGATGGCTGCGCACGGTGCGTCCGAGGAACCGTAGCTCGCGTCTCAACGCATCTGGGTTTGACGCGTGACGCTCTCAGCTTAGTGCAATCATAGCACTCCCCAATTGTAGTAGGAATTCTTTCCATGGGGAACAAGGCAGAGGCTGACCGTCTATGATGCCGTCTCTGCTATCGCGCCGCTGTCAATGAAGTCACTCCTAATCACTCACCGTGCGTCTGACTTGAGTGCCGTTCAACGGCATGTCACTGACGAGTGTGGACGTAACTTAGCTATGTAGGTCGTATACTACTAGCCGGGGGAATAGGAATTCGGTGTGTAGTGGCTACAGCCTCTAAGCGCACGTGATGCGAGCGGAACTGAATGCCATTGAATTCCGATCGCTCCTTGAATGCGAATGTACTGCCAGCGCTATCGAAGTCACAGCGCCCCCAGAAGCAAGTGAACGGTGAATTGAGCCAGGGAACTGTTACTGTACATCAGCAACTCGGCCGTGTAGGGTCATGATTCATCGCCTCGCTATTCCCCGGAAAACGACGACCCTTCCAGTTCCACCAAGCAAGCAACTCTCAGGCTTCTTGTGCGCATTCCCGCGCCTCGAAACAGAGCACAACACTGCCAACTCTATTCAGTACACCCCTCAGGTTCAACGATGACCCTACTGACGCAAAGCGCCTCCAGAACGCAAACTCGCGAGCGGCAAACAAGCACCCAGACCTCAAATCCTAAGACTGGAGAGCCGCGCGCCCAGCTCCCCAGCAATGGCGATGCGCCGTTGTCCCTACACCGTTTCACGTCCCCCTATGTAACGCCGCGGACCTCGCGCGCCATCACAGCACAAGCTTGAAGCTTGGTCGCACAGCCACGACGCTCACACGCAGCGCCATGTGCGCGATCGCTCCAAACTTTCTCCGAATATCTCTCGAGCCTGCAATCTCCATGTGCTGCAGCGTCGAGTCATCGCGATTTGCGAACGTGCACAAGAGTCTAAATTCAGTTCATCGACGACGGACGAGGAGATTACTGTATGTATCTGATTCGAGTCCTGCGTAACCAAAAGAAAACTATGCATGCAAGGGGCGGGCGCGAGAGAGCCGGACAAGTCAGTGCGATTGCGTGCGTGCGTGAGAAGGACGGGGCGCGGATGATGGACAATGCAAGGCGGATCGGGCAAATGCAGTGAGAGAGAGGGGCGGGCAGCGTGGGAGGAGGGCTAACGTAGAAAAAGCAAGCAAGAAAAAACTGAAAGCAAACAAGATGGACGGGCGGACAGCGGAGGAGAGGGACCGTGCGGGGGAGAGGATGCAATGTGGGTGGGAAAAAGGGCTACGAAATTAGGGGACGAGAGGGATGGGATGGGTTTGGGCGTCGCGATAAACCGCACACGCTCGGCGCGACGGTTACCGCCTGTCGTAATCTCATGATGATGGACGCAACAAGCAACAACGGAGACGGGTGCGCGGAGCGGAGCGCGCGCAAGACAGATTTCAGGCCCCGGCTATCGCTCGACCCGGCGCTGGGCACGTTCGGTTATCGGGTTTGCGACGCGGCGACGGTGTGCGCACGGGGCGGATTTCATTGTTGCGGGTGAATATTGGTGGTGGCTGGTGGTGGTGGTGGGCGATAGCGGCGGCGAGAGCGTGATCTAGGGTCGAGATGGAAATAGATACAGTTAGGTACTGTTGAACGCGGGGCGGACGCGCGGGTCGAATCGTAACAGGAAAGGGAAACAGCGCGTCAGCGAGGTGCACGGAAGAGGACGCGCGATGACGGCGGTGGGCACGTACCTTGCGACGGGATAAATATCTCCAGACAGATATATCGGAGATTAGGTAGCGTAGGACGGTTGTTGGGCGGGTTGAAACGCGCGGGCGCTGATTATTTTGTGATTGTGGTTGTGCGCCAAGGCTATGAGGCGAGGAAGGCGCGGTAGTACGCTGTCGACGCGGGCTCGGCGGACAGGCGGACGGTGAGCGCGACGGGGGTGGCCATTTGCGGATGGGAGATAGTGACGGTGAAATGGGTCGGGGCCTGGGCGACATGGCAGGCATAAGGCGCGAGGAACGGGAAGAGCTGCTTGAGCAGGTCGACGTCGCGCTGGAGAAGGACGGCGTTGCGGTGGACGAATGTGACGACGTCGAGCTCTTTTCGACTGGAGCGGAAATGAGCAAAATGGGAAGCTGGAAGTTTGCGAATACGCACGAGTATCGAATTTGCGTGTCCTGGAAGTAAGTGTAGGCCTGCTGGTCGTCGAGGAAGTGGAGGCGGACACTGGACAGGAAGAGCGATGCTGGCGTCGCGTTGAGCATCATCTGGCGGTACGCGTCTCCAGCCTTGCGAGCCATTCTGGGCCTGGAAGCCTGAGTCGGCGAGGACGGGAAGGAGAAAGTGAAGGGAAAAGAGACGGCCGTCGGAGAAATTCGAAAGTGACTGCAAAACCCAAGTCCGCGCGTGGCAACTGCAAGTTTAAAAAATATTGCGCTTTTTCGGCGCCGACGCGCGACAAACTTTCTCTCGTGGTCGCTGCCGCCGTCGCTCAGGGAGCGCGAGGATCGTCAGTCAAGAGGCTGAACGACCGTCTAAACCGCGAGCCCGATTCGGAAGGCCTGTAGCCCGTCTGGCGAGCGACTGGGCCGTCCATCGGCCAGCTCGGCGCACGAGACGCCCGCGGATGCCCCCAGTGCACACGCCACGTGCTGGCCTCCACCTCACCGCTGGGGGCTGCACACCATCGCCAGCCAAGCCAGGCCATGCGACGCACCTGGAGAGGCTTTCTGCTGGGGCAGGGTGGCGGGGTCGCCGCCGGCGGCGTGCTAGCCGGGTCGGTACGCGAGACGGCTACCACGACGGCGGCGGCGACGAGGGCGGACCGCAACGCAAAGGGCGGGCGAGAGGGCAGAGAGAGGCCCAGGGTCAAGAAGCAATGCCAGGTAATATACGGCCCGCCCATCCTCCCTCCATCCCGGCTCTCCGGCGCGACCTCCGAACCTCGCATCGGACGTGGCAGCCTCTCGTGCAGGCTGCAGCGCTCCCCGCACACAGTCCAGTCTCCAGTCTCCACGCAAGATTTGCAGGTGTCTGTGCAAGAAGGTTGATCGACCTGATCTCACTGCCCACTGCGTCCGCCGTCTCCCAGACTCCCGGGCTTAGGATATAAACGCGCACGGGAATGTTAACCAAGGTTCAGCCAACTGGACGCAGCCGCCTATGAGCGTGTCTCAACTGAGCTCAACCCTCGGGAGCGCTCTCTCAGCCCAGGCTACCGTCTCTCAGAACACTTCGACACCGTCCGGCTTGCGAACAGACTCAATAGCCTAACTGTCGCTTTCCCCAAGCGTGCCAGACGGCACTCCGGTGTCCGTCCCTTGCGGTCGTCTGTGCGCTCCCCCCAAGTCTCTCAGTGAGACATTGTGAAGATCCAAATGACTTTCATAGTCTATGCCATTGGTGGTGCGAAATTCACGTACGAGGTTTTTTAGGTCAAAAGTTTGCGTGTGCGTTTCTGAGACGAGATGGCGTGATGAGCTGCCGAAAGCGCGACGGAATAAATACCCGCCTGCTGCCATGGATCGCTCAAACCTCTCCCTCCCTCCGCCCCTACCCACACACCTCCCTCGCCCCCTCCGTCCACAATGCCCGTCAACGGTGTCGGTGTCACCCACGCGTCCGCGCTCCCCAAGGGCCACTTCCTCTTCACCAGCGAGTCCGTTGGAGAGGGCCACCCAGGTCCGTGTTTGCTATAATTTTCAGCCGCGCGCGCCTCGCCCGCTAACACCCCCTGCTCGTCGTACCACAGACAAGATGTGCGACCAGATTTCGGACGCCATCGTGAGTGTCGTCGCGCACGTCGAAATTTTCGCTAAATTCGCAATATGCAGCTCGATGCGTGCCTGGAGCAGGACCCCATGTCCAAGGTCGGCTGCGAGACGGCGGCCAAGACGGGCATGATCATGGTCTTTGGCGAGATCACCACCAAGGCAGTCATCGACTACCAGGCCGTCATCCGCAGGACCATCAAGGAGATCGGCTACGACTCGTCCGAGAAGGGCTTCGACTACAAGACCTGCAACATCCTCGTCGCCATTGAGCAGCAGTCTCCCGACATCGCCCAGGGTCTCGACCACGGCTCGCTCGAGAACATCGGTGCCGGTGACCAGGGTATCATGTTCGGCTATGCGACGGACGAGACTGAGGAGAGCATGCCGCTCACCATCATGCTCGCCCACAAGCTCAACGCCGCCATGTCTGTTGCCCGCCGTTCCGGTGCTCTCCCGTGGTTGCGCCCGGACTCCAAGTCCCAGGTTACGATCGAGTACAAGAAGGACGGCGGCGCGACCATCCCGCTCCGTGTCGACACCATCGTCATCTCCACCCAGCACGCTGAGGAGATCTCGACCGAGCAGCTGCGCAAGGAGATCAAGGAGAAGATCATCAAGCAGGTCATCCCCGCCAACCTGCTCGACGAGCGCACCATCTACCACGTACGTCTCACGGCTGCATTTCCGCGTCTAAAGTTACCCTCGCGTGAACGTTCTATCTAACGCTTCCGTCCAGATTCAGCCCACCGGCCGCTTCGTTATCGGCGGCCCGCAGGGCGACGCCGGTCTGACCGGTCGCAAGATTATCGTCGACTCGTACGGCGGCTGGGGTGCGCACGGAGGAGGTGCCTTCTCCGGCAAGGACTTCTCGAAGGTCGACCGCTCCGCGGCGTACACCGCGCGCTGGATCGCCAAGTCGCTCGTCAAGGCCGGCCTCGCCCGCCGCATCCTCGTACAGCTCTCGTACGCCATCGGTGTCGCCGAGCCGCTCTCCATCTTCGTCGACTCGTACGGCACGGGCAAGATCGACGACGAGGAGATCGTAGAGGTTATTAACAAGAACTGGGACCTCCGTCCCGGTGTCATCGTGCGCGCGCTCGACCTCCAGAAGCCGCAGTACCTCCACACCGCGTCGTACGGCCACTTCGGCAAGCCGGAGTACTCGTGGGAGAAGCCCAAGACTCTCGTCTTGTGAGCGTCCCCACGTTTTGAGGCAGTTCAACCCTGCCTCTCCTCTCATTTTTTCTTGCTTGCTTGCACCCGCATCATTCATCTGTTGCATCGCTCATCGTTTTGGAGGGGGGTCGGAAGTTCATCCTTCCACATTATCTTATTTCTTTCTCTCCTTGGGTCCACACCGCACTCGCTGTCGTCGTAGATATACTACTACCTACTCGTCCCTCCCGCTTACTCAACACCGTCACGCCTCTCCCCTCGCATTGTCATGATCTAGCACTTCCCTCTGCACGCATCTACCACCAGCACCACTACCGCATGTATTTCTGAGCATCTCCCAATGCATTACGGGCGCGCTCAACCGCGCCCTTTTGCCGCGCGAAGTTCCTGGCGTATCTATCGGCTATGAGTGTTAGATGTCCCGGTGCAACGCTAACGAAGGCAGGGAGCAAGGTTCCAGGTGAAAGACTTAAGGTTGGAAAGGAACACAGCGGGAAGCATGGTAGGCATAGTTCTGCTCCGTCGCTTGCAGAGGTAATGCCTTTTCAGACCGGCTGGATGAGATAGTTTACGCATCTTAAGAAACAGTGTGTCTTTGAACAGAAAAGCGGTACAAAAGTCTACAATAACCCAACGCCCAGAGGATCCGACGCCTGCGAGCTCTGCACAGGGACAGGAATAGGCGACACAACAGCTGGCTTCTCAATATCTTTATCCGGAGGCGGGGGAGGCGGAAGCGGCGCCTCTTGTTCGCTTTCTCGTCGCAGAGGAGTCGGACTCGGGCGCCACGACGGCGTCGGATCGTGCAGCGACAAGTTCTCCAGCGACGGTTGCGCGCGCGGGACGAACACGCTCTTGCTAGCCGGCACTGCGTTCGCGGGTGGGGTCGATGTCGCCCACGGGTTGGAGGCTATAGCTGATATGCTCCGCGGCGCTGTGGCACGGACGAATGTCGGCGTGGGTAAGGATGCGGGCACCGGCACCGGCGCTGGCGCTGGGCTGGGGGACGCATGACGGGATCCTGAGTCTGCCCATTCAGTGCCCCATGCAGGCAGCTCGTCTCGTCCGCGCAACTCCCCATTCGAGGGAGACGGCGACACCTCTCGCGAGGAGGGCGTAGCTACGGCGAGGCGGTTGTTGAGCTCCTTGGTCGCGCCAGAGTACGCGTCTTGCGCGGCTGAGAAGACCGCACCGGCGCCGCTGGAGAACGCGCCCCACATGCTCTTCACGGCCGCGGAGCCACCTGCAGCATACACTGCAGCGGGAGACGCCGCACCTGACCCCGACGCAGATGTGGATGTGGACGCGGGTTCGGGCGTGCGCGACTGCGTGCGCATCGAGAATGCAGACGACGTGTTGTACGGCCGGAAGCTGTCCTGGCGGATCGGTGGCGACGGCAAGACAGGCACAGATGCAGACGTCGAGAGAGCCGGTGAAGGCAGCGCGCTGATTGTCGGCACGCTCTGGGCCAACGATGCGGCAGGTGCGGTACCAGACAAGATAGGATCGTCTTCTGCGTTGTCGATGGGACCGATGGGCGCAACGGACGGTTCGGCGAGCATGATGCGGCCGTTCATGTCGTCGTCCGTGCGACCATACAGCTCGTGCCAAAAGCGCACGTCCTTCGTGTTTGGCATCAACACGCCCATGTCCGCGCCCTTGGGGTCGTCCGCGCTCTTGTCGTAATCGGGGTTAAGGTTGCGCTCTTTCTCCTCTGGCTCGTTGAGCCAGTCCCAAATGGACACCGTCTGCTCCGCCGCGCCGGCTTCGCGGCGCTCGCGCTCGTTGTTATACAAGAACGTCCCGAACTGGCACGAGTACAGGTGGTAGTGTACGCGCTCGAGGTAGCGGGCGTTGTACTCGAAGCGCGTAGGGTTCTGGCGCTGGATCTGTCGTATGCACTCGAGGTACTGGTGGAAAACTGGGCTGGTCTCCTTGAGATGCGCGGGACCGCCGAACCTGTTCTGCACGCTGGCGAGGAATGCCTGCGGGCCCTCGGCGTCGCCAGTCGGGGCAGATACAAAGAGCTTTTCCGATGAAAGGTGCCCACAACGGTCGAGGAACTTGTGGCCGAACGAGAGCCAGTCTTTCTCTACGAGAATCTGAAAGCCACGATACGTGCGATAGAACGGGTCGAGACAGATCTGGGCGAGCGCGGAGAGCTGTGATGTACGGTCCCAGCCATCCGAGCAGTGTATGAGGACGTGCGACGCGTTAACGTGCACGTTCTGTACGATCATGGCCGTGCCCTCGAGCAAGTTGGCGAGATGCTTGATCCAGCCGGACTTGCGCAGCGCCTGGCGGTCTACGAAGCCGTGCTCGGGGGGCGTTGCGCCGTCGAACGCCTGGGCTGCGGCGTCCGCCTCGCGCAGGGCGTCAAACACCTTGTTGAGGGAGTCGCGCATGACGTGGATGTTGTCGATGCCCAGATACGCCTTCTTGCAGTCCTTGTAGTAGTCCATGTTCTCCGTGCCTGCACCTTTGGCGACCATGACCATCGCGTTAGCTGTGGGCCGCGCGTCGATGATCATGTTGGTGGCCGTCGCGCCGTATATACGCGCGTGCGCGGACTTTGCGCGTGACTCGGGTGTGGCATAGGGGGACTCTGCGAGTAGATGAGACTGGAAGATGGCCTCGACGAGTTTCTCGTCTTGAATGGAACGGTTGTTGGTGAGGCCGACCATCGGTTGGCTCGAGCGAGTAAGCGTTCCCTGCATGTTTCATGAGTACCCGTGACACGACTTGACGCAGCAACATACGAGGTTTGCCCAATGAAGGTAGGCGAGCACGGGGATGCGTGATTTACTACGATACTTGACAGCATACTGCAAGGTGGCGTCGCTGATCTTTGCGGGTATCACGAGTTTAGCAGGGTATGTAGAACAGAACTTGAGATTGTGTTAGGATAATGTGCATCAGCACTAATCATCTGGACGCACGTTGTAGTCCTTGTTAATGTCGGTGAACCTCCAGGCCTTTGTACGCGAGCCGACGCCCATGCGCGTAAACTCATCGCGCGGGGTGTACATTCCCCAACCCTCGTTCGTGGGAAGAGATGGACTGGGCTTGTAGAAATACGCGTACAGCTGCGTAACAGAGGCTGGACGTCGCGATGAGTCGACGCCGCGGCCGCCTTGCGTGAGTTCGACGTACTGACGACGGTGAGCTCCTTGACGCTCTCGAATACATCGAGGGCATCCGTGTCCTTATCGAACAGCAGCGTGAAGTGGTCGAAGGTGCGACATCGGAATGCGAGGGGCGCGACGCCGCTGAGCGTGTGCGGCATGCGCGTGACGAGCGAAATCAACGGATATGCTATCTGCGGCGGGCGTGAGACTTGCGCGGCTCGCTGAGGGTCCCCAGGGCGCACCCAGAGCTCGTCGACGCCCTCAGCGTCGTACTTGAATATCAGATGGTGTGCAGTCAGGTGCAGCACGCCCGTGGCCGTATTGCCCTTGGTGCTGCATCTGACCCCCTCGACCTGGACACCGTATTAGACCGTGAAGATACACCCCAAGCGACGCGCCTTGGCGACCCGAATCTTGTCCATGGCGTCCCGGACGGCGAGGTCAGCGTCAAGTGCGTGTCAGACGCGCGGCGGCTGCCGAATCCTGACTTGAGCGCTCACCGCGCCGACCAGAATGGCCGACAGCGTGTCAACCTCGACGCCGTCGCGCGCAGCGTCCCCAGAGCTCCCCGCGCTGCCCAACTTCTCGCGCCAGCAGCCTTACCGGTTCCACTGGGACCAGGCGACGCGCCGCCAAGGACCTGGCAGTGTCTACTCAGAAACGACCGACGCGCGCGCAGACCTGCTGGCCACAGGACCACGGCCAGAACTTCTTGACAGTACTTTGTCGTCGCTAGCGCCTGGAGCATTCCCGCAGGAATGGAGCAGCTCGAAGCATGGATTCCATGGTGCGTGTCTGGTTCAGCCATCCAATATCCCATGATGCACGCGTCGCCGTACATCATAGCAGTCTATGTTTACGCACGCGAGGACTGGTTGTTTTCGACGCTGTCGTTGACGGTGTCCATGACGGTCACAGCGATGAGCGCAAGAGAGCATCGTGTCGACATTTGATTTCCTGCATTGCTAGACGAGCGGTCACTGTTCTCTCCTGTTCACTCAGCTATGTGCTGTGGACACATCGTGCTTGGCTACACGACGTCCAATGCGCAATGCTAACCATCCGCTCCAGCTATATCTACCATGCTCAACAATCCGCATAAGAAGGCTGCACCTCCCAAAGCGCATTCGTCACTTCCGCCAGTACCCCCAGCAGACTTACCGCGCGTAAAGCGGAAAGACTTTGACGGCTACCTGAAGGCGATCAAGCCCGAATGGGAGCGCTTCCAAAACAGCCTCAAGACTGCTGCAGAACCTACCAGCGTCTCGTCACCAGCAGACGAACTCCCACTCTCCCCTCTTGCCTCGCCATTGACCGCGATACCACCTTCGCCTAGAACAGCCCGCCCGCTGCACGTCAGTAGTAAACATATACCGCCGCTAGACACTGTCCCGTCCATCTACTTTGACGACTCGTTCAACCTTGGTGATCCCCGGACGTTCGCTGCCGTCGCCGAGCTGCCACCGTCTTCTGGCCTACACCCTGACACGCGCGACCCTGCATCTATCTCGCACGCGTTGCCTCTCCTCGAGAAGCTGTCTCACTACGCCGATGTCGTCGAACTCCATCTCGTGAAGGAGATATCCTTACGGTCCTCCTCATTCTTCGCTGCGCTCTCGAACTTGAACGACCTGCAGAGCGAGTCTAGCGAGTGTCTCGGCCGCATAGGACGGCTACGCGACATGCTGCGCGAGGTCGACGAGCGCACAGCCAAACGCGGGCTCGAGATTGTGCGGATGGAGAAGAAGCTGCGAAATCTCGAGGCGGTCTCTGACGGCGTGACGGTCGTCAAGAACGTCGGCGACATGATTGGTGCGGCCCACACGCTAGTGAACGCCGGCGAGTGGGGCGAAGCTCTCGACATGATAGAGGACATCGAGACGTTATGGCGCACGGTGCCACCGTCCCGCAATAGCAATAGCAACGGCATAGAGCTATCGCTGCCCGTCCCTCGACGAACGCCCTCTCCGCGCCCGTCGTCCCCTCTGCCAACTGTCCAAGAAGACGGCGCGCCGCCACCGCCGCCGAAACAGGACGCGCCCTCGATCCCCATTGCCTCCCTCTCTGCATTCGCCGCGCTGCCTGAACACCTTCGCGAGCTCAGTCTGCAAATCGCCACCTCGCTCACGTTTGACCTCGCGTCCATCCTCAAGTCCGACCTACAACAACGATTGGAACAGCCGCAGCCGCATCAGGATCAGACGCTCAAAGACCGTCTGCGTCCCGTGCTGCAGGGGCTGCTGCGCACGAACGGCGTCAAGGAGGCGATGAGCAAGTACAAAGACGTCGTGGTGGCCGAAGTGAGAGCTGCTGTCACGCGCGTAAGTTGTGTCTCTCCGTGTATTACTCACCCGTACAACTTGTGCTGACGGCTGCATTTTCACCTTATTTCATATGCGCCGGCCGCCTTAATAATGATATCGCGTCACCGTGCTGAACAGCATCTGCCGCTGGCTGACGCAGGCGATGAGGAGACCAGTTCGGAACGGAGGTGCGTGGCGGTCGTTCCGACGCGAGCGCGCCGGCTGACTGTTGCGGTCCGTAGCAATGCACTCGCCGAGCAGCTGCGTGGCATGTCGCACGACCAGTTCATAGAGCTATCGCGGCGGATGTTTACCAGCCTCATACGATGTATGGAGACGATGCAGTTGCAAAGCAACCTTCTCATCGAGGTTGTCCAGACTCTCAGGTAAGGAGCCTTTCGGCACAGTTCGCGGACCGTTAAACTTTGTTACAGTCCACCGCCGCGTTCGCCATTAACGCCAACACCACGATCACCGGCGCCACTGTCACCGCTCGAGAGCTCCCTGCAAACTTCATTGCAGGAGCTGCTCGGATCGGCTGCAGAACTTGCAAACACGCGCTGCGGCAAGATCTTTGCCATACGCGGCGAACAACACGCCGCGCTACCGCTCGCCGACTTTTGCGCTGTGTACGAGGCGGCATGGACGTTCGTGTTGCGGAGCGAGGTGCTGAACCGCAAGATGATCGTCGGCTTGCGCGGGGTCATGCTCACCCAAAGCAAGGCGTTCCTAGCAGCCTTTCACGCTGTGCGCATCTCGCAAAGTGCCAAGCTCGTGGAGGAGGAGACCTGGGCACAGGTGGAGATTCTTCCTGAGGCGCAACGGACAACGGACCTTCTTATCGAGTGTGCGATGCGCGACCCACCGGAAATGGTACTCTCCAGAGCACCGACTGCTCCTTCGACACCAGTCGTGACCATGAACGGCAACGGCAACGGCAACGGCCATGCTGCAAGCCCCGAATCTAATGGTGCAAGTAGTCCGGACCCGGCGAAGAAAGCGACGCAGAAGACGCTCAACGTGGAGGGGACGGCGTTCTTTGCCGTTGGTGCAACGCTCGCTGTGCTCGAGCTTGCGGCAGATTATCTGCGCGCGGTGCTCAGTCTAGGCGCACTGTCAAGCGAGGCAGTGGGGAAGGTCATCGAGTTCCTCAAGGCGTTCAACAGCCGCACGTGCCAGGTCGTTCTCGGCGCTGGCGCGATGCGCTCTGCGGGCCTCAAGAACATCACCGCCAAGCACTTAGGTGCGTTCCTCGCACGTCGACCACGTTCTCGCCCTAGACTGACTGGACTCTGCGCAGCACTCGCAAGCCAAAGTCTCGCCATCGTGATAGCACTCATTCCCTACGTCCGCGAGACGTTCCGGCGCCACCTCAGCCCGAAGCAAGCGGTCATGCTCGTCGACTTCGATAAGCTCAAGCGGGTGAGTTGTCTTACCTTTCTCTCGCGTTGGGGGGTTGGGGTTGGCCGGTATCCTCCAGACAGGGGATCTCGTGACCGGGATCCCGTGCCTGCGCTTGCTGCCGAAGGCGTTTCACCAAAAAAGACACTGTATCACGCACTGACCTGTCTCTCGTAACGGGCACGCAGGACTTCCAGGAACACCAGTACGAGATCCACGAAAAGCTCGTCGCGATCATGAAGGACCGGCTGCTTGTGCACTGCAAGTCCTTGCAGGTGCGTGCGGGTGCATTTCCGCTCGGCAACGCCGGGCGGGCGCCGAAATTATGTTGTTTCTGGGGGACTTTATTGCTCACGCACACGCGCACGTGCATTTTTCGCACATTCGCAGGAGGTCCAATGGGAGCTTGCGGCGGAGCAGCCTGGGCCGAACGCGTACATGAAGCTTTTGGTCAAGGAGACGGAGACACTGCACAAAGTGTTGTCGAAGTACCTGCCGCCACCGGTGCTCGAGGTGAGTTTTCCCCACGATTCGGATGACAGATATGCACACGCGTTCGGTCGCCATTTTGCATGGCGATTGCTCGCAAATGTATTTGCGATCCGCGCGGCCAGCGCGGACATTGCGCATTGCGTCATCGCAACCGGCGTCGGACGGCGGTGCAAGCGGGCGTGCCGTCGGCGTCGTCATTCATGGTCATGCCGCGCAGCGCGCGGGTCCGAGGACTGGCAGAGATCTCGCATTTTCCATCGCGTTTCCGTCTTGACACGTTGCTGATGGTTGCACGTGCGCTTATGCGCGCGCGTTTGTGCAGCTCATTATGACGCAGGTGCTCGCGTCGATCAAGAACCAACTCTCGGAGGAGTTTGGCTCGCTCGAGCTGCAGAGCCAGGCAGCGAAGGATCGGTGCGTGCTTTCGTGGCCGGCATGCGTCTGGCGCTGGCGTGCTGATTCGATCCGTTTTCCTTTCATGTGCGTGCGCGGTTCTCGTGCTTTTCGGGACATCTGGGCTGCGCTTCGCGGCTTCGCCGTTGTTCCGGCTATCTAGCATTCTGGTGGATGTTCGATATCTACAGGAGCGACTCGGCGGGCTCAAGAACGTGGCTGGCGGGCTCGGAAACACGGTGGAGACGGTCGTGCAAGAGCGCCCAGTGCCGCGCAAGTCGCTGCGGGAGCGGATGTCCGGCGTCTCATCTACTCCCGCGAGTGTGGCGGTCGATGCGGGCGGGGGAGGCGGGGCGGAAGCATCAGGCGAGGACGGCGGTGCTGTGAACGGTGACGGGGACGGCGGGGGGATGTGATTATTTAGACTCGAACAATAGCACGGAGGACGCGGCAAGGGCAGGGCATCAGCTTGTGGCTAGATGGCGCGGACGCACGAGCTCGGGTTGCTTCCGGAGGAGAGGCGGCCGAAAAGTGTGAAGTCTGTGCTTGACTCGATGGGTGAGCGGAAAAGGCCGGACGGGATAAAAGGGGCTTGGGACAGAGCGCCGAGCGGACATTGCCTGCCCGCCTCGAGCCCGCCCAATGTCGCGATCTTGAACAATCCTGTCCTCATAAGCAGCCAGCCCCGACGCCCTCCACTAACCACACGCCCACAATGGACGACGAAGTCTGCGCAGTCTGCAGTCGTCCGGCGCTCGCGGGACGGTACGCCCAGCCCTGCCAGCCTCCCGCAGCGTGCGTGCTGACGACCGCGCACACAGCCTGTACTGCAGCGACGCGTGCCGCAACGCCGACGCCGCCGCCTCCTCGTCCTCGCTGCAGACCACGCCCTCCAGGCCACTGAGCGTCCATCCCCCGTCCGCGCTCCCGCCGCCCATCAACACCTACTCGTACCCGCGCCGCTCGTCGCACTCTATCGACATATCCGCCTCGGACAGAGAGTCGTCTGCCAGCGCAAGCTCCCTGGCGCGCACCTCGCCCCCGTCGTCGCCAGAGGAGGATGAAGACGACGACGAGGACTCGGACTTTTACTCGCATCTCAAAAGCAGGCGGCTCTCCACCACAGCCTGCACACCGCGCGACGGCGACCCGTACAGCGGCCAGCAGTCGCCACAGCCGGCCCTGCTCAGACTTCAGTTCTCGCGACGTCCCAGCCAGACCAATAATCGCGCAATGATTCCGGTCCTGCTCGGCCAGCACAGACGACACGTCTCACTCGCCGACCAGGTGGCTCAGCCCGTCGTGTCGCCCACCCGCTCCAGGTTCACACCATCCCCGGCAGCTGGCACACCACCAGTCTCGTGGCGATATCCGGTCGTGGCCGGCGAAGCACCAGCACGCAAGAAGGATCCGCTCGTCGAGAAGGACACAAAAACGTCGCGACACATAGCCCGCCAGAGTCTGCCAGCTTACTTTGGAAGGCTCGGCGTCTCCCCAAAACCGTCGCCCCCGCTCCAGCCTCTGGTCACTATTACGAACGTAGACACCACCGGAGAACGTCTTCCGTCGCCGGACACCGCGCCGACAGCCGCGTCCGTCCCGCTTGGCCGCACCTTGAGCGACGCGACTGTCCGCCTTGCGCGTGACCAGGTCCGCGCTCTCTTTGCGCCGACCGCTGCGAGCCTGGCAATGACTAAAACTGCTGCCACGGTGAGCGCAGTCGTGGAGGACCGTGCTGTCGACGGTGATGATTCGGAGGTCGAGCGCGTGATCGAGCCCCTACGAGGCCGCGCACGCAACCGGACAAGGCGCGAGAGCACCGTCAGCGTCGACGAGCGCGTGCCCGTCGGTGGGCACGCTGCACGCGCACACGTGGGTCTCGCGCACGTTCCGCCGTTCTCGAAGCGCACACGTCGGCGAGGGTCGCGCGGCCGTTCGCGATCGCGCTCCCGGTCCCCATAATGCGGGATCCTGCCGGCGGTCGGTCTGCTTCTTTCGGCTTCGAGCTTCCCAGCTTCATTTCGTGTTCCTCTTTTCACGCGCGCGCGCATGCATGCCCCAACTCAATGCAAATACACACAGCACCCTGCATATCCCCACCAGCACCTCGCATCTCCACCAGACACGGTCGTCTCACGCGTTCTGACCCTTTCCATTTCCACACTTCCTTTTCGTTCGTCGTCCATTGATTTTTCCCGCCGACGGCCAGCTTGGTCGGTGCATTTGTAGCAAAGCACGCAAACAGGAAACCCTCACCTCTATCTCACCTTCACGCCCCTCAACGACCTTTCTCTTCCTCGTCCAGTTCCCGCCCGCTATTGTATCTGTTCACTGCCTTTCCTCTCTCCACTCCTGTTCTCGTCGCCCATCGTTATCGCGCTGTCGCATACCACCAATCTGAAGCAAAGCAAAAACCCATTCTTTCCTACAACCGACGCATGTGGACTCAACTCCATTAGAAAGTAGCAGTACAGTACAACCGCAACCTCGCGTGCGCTGCCATCATGGCCTTAATAATGAGAGATATAAGTGCTCGACGACGACGTGGATAGGGGTTAGCTCTTATCTATCAGTGTAAGTATCTCTCGGCTGTTGCGCGGATCGATCCGGGCGCAGTGTGCTTTGCTGTTGGTGCTCATGCGCACAGGACATGAAATGAGGACGCGAGTCGCGCGCGGGATTATGTACATACCGAGGACAATAGGGGCTCCGAATGCGGACGGGTGCGCTGCCGATGTTTGACATGACTCTTTTTCCCCCTAAGGGTCCCTTCGAATTCTCCAGGCAGAAGGGATGATGCGTCGGGGTGAGGAAGGGCTATTATTGAATGGCTCACAAGTTGAAAGGGTCAGTAGGAGAGTGTGCAGCCTTCTGAATGCGCGAATGAACAACGAAGTACACTGCAACACGGGTCGAGTACCCCACATGCTCGAACCCTCTGATACCACCCGAACCTAGCTCAGACAAGAAGGTAGACAGTAGACGAACCCTCAGAGCGGCCTGAACGGAGGAGTCAACGGAGACGCGGCAGTTTCGAGATTGACGCAGCCTGACAACAGTGAGTATTCGCGCCTGTCCCACGATGTAGCTCGCATGTGGCTCGGAGGTCTCAGAGGGGCACGCGACCAACCACCAGACTGCGCCGTACTCGCGACGTCAATTGTAAGGCCTTCGCGCCCTTCGCGATAGACCAACTTTCCCTGCCGGTCAGATGCCCCTCGCACGTGAGCTGAGCCGTCATCGTTGACGTCGCGCATTATCTCTACATATTGCAGCGGGCGGACGATGAGCCTTGATATTGTGTTTGTGCCTCTCCGTAATGAGGACGAGAGTATTGAATGGTGGAGCGGATGATATGCACATTATCCGGAGGCCGAGCTCGGAGGATTGCTCGAGTTGTTTTGCACGCCAGGCACGGCACAGCCAAGATCTTCGGAACCCTGAACTTAGCCTTTCGGGCCTCGATGCCGCCAAGAGCACTCGAGCTTCCGGAAACTTCCACACTCCAGAGGCTCAAGAGCGAGTAGAGAAAACTTGTGATGGACTTGAGATTCTCCTTCCAGCTACCTATATGTAAGCATCAGGGAAGGAATTGTTAGTAAGCACTCGACGACTGAACA
>KV426014.1:5067-84999 GCA_001632375.1 Exidia glandulosa HHB12029
CCCGCCACGGCGGGGTTGAACCAGCCAGCGCCGTTGGGCGGGACGGGCGAGCCCTTCGCCGCGTTCGCCTGGGGGCCTTGCGCCGCGTAGCCATAGAATTTCTGCGCGGCCTCAAGCGACATCGCCTTGTCGCGACCTGCAGAACCTGGCGGGGGCGCGGGATAACCACCTGGGTACGGATAGAAGCCTGGCCACGGCGGATAGGGCATGGGAGTGCCGGCGGGCGTGCCCCCAGGCGTCTGGAACTGCGCGTTCGGGTAGTAAGGGTTCGGCGGACCAGGGTACGGCATGCGGTACGGTTGCGGTGTCGCTGCGGGCGTTGCAGCTTTCGTCGCGACGCCGGGGGTAGCAGCAGTTGTGGTCGAGGTGCCTGCAACTTTGACACGCACGGTGTTGTTGTCACGGAGCGTAGCCAAGCGTTTCTCGTCCAGGGTGCCTTTCCAGCTGATACCCGCGTCTATGGGGAGCGTTCTTTGCAATGCATGGAGAACTTCTGGTGCAGGCATGAGCGGCGAGTCGTCACTATCTGGCCCGCGAGGCCGCAGTTCAGCAAGTAATGCCAGGGTATCCAGTATTTGGTGAGCTGGAAACAGTGAGGGCAAGGTCATAGAGGAGAAGAACAAGTGTCGTACCGGTTCGCCACTCCTCACTATCCTCTTCTACAGGAGCTCCAATCTTCAGTCTGCGCAATTGCATGACCTCAAGATCCACAAGTGCGCGCGCGTTGCGTTGTAGAAGTTCAGAGATGCTCGTCTCGAACTCTACCTCGGCTAGAACATCGTCCAGAAGCGCATCAAGCGGGTCCGCAGATGCAGACTTGGATGACACGCCGCTCAAAGCGGGGTCTATGACTGCCTGAGGCGGTTCATCGACCTGCATCGCGTCGTCTGCGACCTCAACTGGGCGCTTCTGGCGCGCCATTCGCCGCCGTTCTCGGGCGTCATACAGTGCGCCCAAAGCGTCTCTCCCAACTTCGGCAGAATCAGAGTCGAACGATGGAGCGAAGGATGCGTAGGGGCCGTAGTCGAGGAAGGTGCCAGAAGCGATCTTCGGTATGCTCAAACCGTGCTGCACTTGTGTCTGCTTGCGTTTCGTCTTCTTTGGCCCTGGAGCATAGTCGCCGAGCTTCGAGACGTCGGGCGTATCCTCTGGCGTGTCGACAATCGAGGGGAGGAGGGACACGAGCTCAGCCTGACCATGCGTGAGCCCCTTGGCCTCGCGGGCGGAGAGCCCTGCGCGGGGGTCGTCCGATGCAAGCGCGCTCGTCCACCACTCTCCGTTCGGCAACTTCTGCATCATGGCGTACTTGCGCCGCGTAGACGGGCGCTGGCCGGGGACATCGCCGTCTTCGAGCAGAATTGACGTGCGCTTAGAGACGTCGAGCGTATTACGGGACGCCTGCTCCAGCAGAGCGAGCGCATGCTGGCAGAAGCGGAGGTTCTCCTGGGCGACGGCTGAATTGCGTGAGCGGGCATGGGAGGTAATGGGGAAGAGCGGCTGGACTGCGTCCTAAGGACTGGATGTCAGCTTTAATGAAAGGCGCTGATGCGCGTCACGCACTCTAAGTACGCGCAGCGGATGATTCTGCGCGTCCTCGAGGAGCTGTCTGAGCGAGAGCTGGGCACGCGATGACGAGGGCTCGTCATGAGCCGGTGGCGGGAAAGCGCGGTCAAGGAGACCGTGTGCGTCGACGCTGGCAACGTTATCGTGAGATCAGTGCGAGCTAATTTGCAGCACAAGGGGGACTTACGATTCGAGCACGTTGAGGATGCGCTGAGCGTCCTGGGCGTCGAGCGGCAAGTCGGCGGCGTCCTTGTATGTGGGCTCCTGGCGCGGCTGCTTGGCCGCTGGCTGCTGGTCCTCGTCGTCGTCGAGCAGATCTGGGTCGACGTCTGCGGAGGCATTTGAGGGGCGTTTGCGCTTTTTGGAGGCGTGCTTTTTGGCGTTCTGCTTTGCGGCTGACGGCGCGTGCTTCGGTGCGGCGGCTGGCGTTGGGTGCTGGGCTGAAGAGCGAGTTGCGCGCACCATGGCTGTGGCTGGGGAACGGGGTGTCCGGGTTTAAGAAAGAGAGCGCCGGAGGGCAGGTGGGTAGCGCCGGCGGGGAACAGCGAGAGAGGGCGTCGAGCGTGTGTGCGTCTGGCTTTGCGCGGAGTCGAGAGCGCGTCGTGGACAACTCTTCCAAGTCCTCCCCTCGGACTTTGTCGCCGGGTCGGCTGCTTCCGCTCCGCTCCTCCCCCCTTTCAAACCCGAGCGCAGGTGAGAGTGCTCCCTGGTTCGACTCCCCGCGCCGACCGAATTTTAGATGAGCCGCCCAATATTACGGGCGTCGCTCAAGGCGCTCCCCTCAAACGGCAGCGCGTTCTTCATCCCCCAGATCCGCAAGCTCGTCTTCGAGTATTGCGAGCACCAACGAGGCTCCGCCCTCGTCCGTCTTTTCCTCGTAAAGCAGATAGAGCAGCTCGCGCATGAGAATCCGCACGTCGAGTTCGTTGTCAAGCAGCGCAATAACAAGCGTCCAATCGTCCGCGGCCTTTACAGTCAGTCGTATGCGTGCATCTGCTATAAACTCTGCTCAACGCGTGCACAGTGAACGACCGCGACAAGGTCATCGAGCTCACAAGCCTCGAGCCGCCCTCTATCATGCAGAAGGTTCAACTGCTTCTCGACTCGTCCGGCGCGCCCATAAAACCGCTCAAGACCGCCGTCATGAGTTCGACGCCCGCGACAAGAGGTATCTGGTCCGGTCTCCACGTGCAAGAGACGTTCAAGATATGACTGCGTCTGTTCACACAACGTCGTCGTCCTCGCATTGCATCGCATTGTATTCAACTAACTACCACCATAATGTTACACAAAAGCCAATTCTGTCTGGGCACCGCGACGATGAATCGTCAATGGATTGGGGGAACGGCAACGGATGCGAGAACGGAAGATGAGAAATAGAAAGCGTCTACTACCAATACGATACACCAGGGCGCAGGTGGCTGCCGCACCCATCCTCGTCCTCGTCGTCCGAAGCCATCATCTCTACGAGAGGTTGGGGGAGCGGACACGGTACGAGCGGCGGCAGGGCCTCCTCGTGGAAGACAATTTCTCGCGTCTCCTCGGCTTGCGCAGCTGAAGGAGGCATGACGGGTGAGATAGACCTTGACTGAGTTTGCACGCTCTCATTAAGCGGGAGGTTGACGGTCGACGCGAGGAACTCCATGCGAGTCCTCCAGGCCGGCCCCGCACTGGCTGCAGGAGTGATCGTGGTAGTTGTCGTACTTGTCCTTGCTGCAGGCCTAAGACTGGATGTCGAGCTTGCAGCCTGCGCGGCCGCCGTTGCGTTCGCGTTCGCATTTGCGCGTAGTTCTTGGTACCGCGCGGCAGTCTGTCGAGCCTGTCTCACGATGCGCTGCACGTCGGTCTCATCCATTTCCTCCTCAGACGACATTGGAGAAATTGGGACAACCGCCTCGGTCTCAGTCGCATCGTCACCGCCTGCTCATGAGCGTGTGAGCCTACATATAAAGCGTAATGGCAAGACGCACCGGCAGCACCATCTCGGAAACGTCTGGCTGCTCGCATGCCAGGGCTCTGGCGCAGCGCGGTAAGGATTGTATCGGCGCGTGCGATGCGCGCGCGCAGGTTCTCGCTGAGCGTCGCGCCCGTCTCTTGTTCTGCCACCAGTTCGCGCTCGCCGTCGGATCCGCCACCGTTCGGCGTGACGATGACAGTTTCCTGCGAGGAAGCACGGCGAGGTCTCGGACGCGCAAGAAGGGAGGCTGGAGATGCAACACGACTCTGTGGGCCGCCGAGTGGCGGCGGGAGCTCCTCACCGTCCGCGTTGTACCGCACGCGGTGGCGCACGCTGATAGTGGTCGGCGTAGTGATCGTCTCAGTCGTGCTGTGGTCCGCCTGCGTCGCCCGACTCAATGTCTGATTATGCACGCGGACCTGCATCATGCGCCGTTGCTGCTGGAAGTCGATGACCGTCGGCGCGCGTCTTCTATCCGGCGGCGACCCGCCATTCGCGTCCACATTAGGACCGTTGAGGCCGGGCCCGCCGATACCGAGGGAGGCGGCGAGGTTGGGCGAGCGCTCGATAGACCCGCGCAGCTCGCGCACGGCGTCGAGGAGGCGTTGAGACGTCTCGCGAGAGTCGCCAGTCAGCGCCTGGCCACTTCTACGTGCCATTTGTACCGGTCGCTGCGGGCTGGTGTTGATGTTACTAGTCAGACGCAGCGCGCGCGTCGTCAGCGCCGACTCGGGCGTCGAGGGCGCTTGAGGCGGAGTCTGCACTGCTGCGTCCAACGGCGGTGACAGGAGTATCGCGCTGTGGCCCGGGTCGATATCCCTGCCCGGTTGCTGCTGTTGCTGGGGACTGGACATGGCGTTGATATTGTTATTAATGGCGGCAGAGGCTATAAGTAATGCGCGCAGGCTCTGCAGGCGGTTCGAGACGCTCTCGAGTGCCGCCGTCGTCTCTGCACGAATCGCAGCGAGCTCGGAGGTCCCGGCACTGACGCTGGCGGCGGCCTCACGTAGTTGGGCTGTCGCTGAGACTCGTCGTGCTCTACGCGACGAGGACGACGACGAGGAAGACGACGGGTCGGGGGGCGAGGAAGACAGCGTGAGTTGCGGAGCGGCGGGAGGTTGCGCTGGGTATCACAAGGGCGGGATTAGGGGCCAGGCGCCGCGTCATAGCCCAAGAGCTCACGTTGGTCGTATGCAAGAGACAAGAAGGCCCGTCCCATATGGTCCTCAGCGTTGCGCGCGCGTGAGCCGGAACGACCTTGACTTGCGCGGCCGCAAGAAGCAAGAGTGTGCAAAGTCCGCCGTTGTTCGCGTGACGAAACAATGAGAGTCCAATAACACCCTCACACTTCACATATCATCGTCTACGAGCATGCATTGAGTGAGGGGACGAGACATGTGGTTGACTGGGGAGTGCGCGTGTACATAAGTTATTGTAGTGCTTCCTCCGCCCTATGCAATCGCAGCGTCTGCGGGCTTCCTCCATATCGGTCGTTGTCTCCAGAATTGTCTAGAAGCCACAAAGGGGTCTCCCATGTACGCACTCAGGATCAGCGACAGGCCTAGTAACGCTGCGAGGACCGCCATGAGGACGATCCAGCCGTTGTCCGCATGGTCGTAGATCTGCCCTCCCACAACAGGACCAACTACGCGGAAATGTGTGAGTCGGGCAGCCATAAGTCAGAAGCGCACATACCTGTACTTCCTACTGCATAGGCCAAATTGAACAGCCCGTAAACGTGTGCGTCTAGAACCGGAAGATGTCAGGAACAGCGTCAGGAAGAGCGAGGCACGCACATCCGAGGCCGGGAATGGCTCTCGACACGGCTGCAAGCTCTGCGGTGATCGGAACAATAACTCCAGAGGCGAAGAACATTGAGAACACCAATGAAACTGCAAAGACTGCCAGAGGACCACTGAGCGCCAGAGGATACATCCACGGAAGTGAGAAAGCGACGCAAATGCAGGAGATGAGGCCAGGATGTGTTCTGTCCGACAGGTAGCCAGCGATCGGCCCAGCTAAGCGTGGGTTTCAGAGCTACACAGATTTGCGGTTTTGTACTGCGACTCACAGAAGAGGGACGGCGCAGTAGCAGCAAGGAATAGAATTCCGACCTTTGTGACGCTCAGGTGCCACACAGCCTGTGCGCGAAGCGGGAGGGTAGGCTCTATCCCGGCGTAAAACATACTAAGAGTGAGAGTGAGCACAGAAATCATGGGGTGGAGACGGCGAACATACCCCCAGGTCACTGTCAGGAAGATTACTACCAGAGGTCGTCGAGAGAATCCCAACTTGCGGATGATTTGTAACGGCGACAGCGTAACCGGTAATACGTTCGCTTCTGGTACGTTGTGATCAGGAGCAACGACTTCAGCAGCGCCATTAGATTCTGCTTCGTGGGTTGGCGCAGTCTCTTCCTTCTTTTCGCCTGGGACTTCTGGCTGCAGAGTAGCAGCTGTCTCGGGAGCTACTGCTGCGCGATACTTGTCGGCGTCCGCCTTTTCGATGACGAGCAGCCGCCCGACAAGGTCTACGAAGGCCACAATCATCCCAAAGATGAAGGGCGCTCGATAGCCCAGTTGGCCGTAGAGAACACCGCCGATAGGGGTGGCAATAATCAGGCTGACTGGGCGTAAGCAGGTCGTTCCGAATGTACTCGTAGCACGCCATTCTCACCCAAAAGAATAACCTGACATGGCAAAACCAAGTTGCTCTGAAAACATACGTGAGCATGGGATGGGCTGAGCGTTAGGTTGCGTACGTCCTATCTTGTCTTCTGGGACGGAGTCGCATCTGCGATAGAGGTTCGGCGTCAGAAATTCGAAGCGAGATGAGACGCACAAGAGAGCCAGCGCAACGACCCATACTACAGTAGAACTTATCCCCTGGAGTGCACGTGCAAGTATCATCATCCAGAGTTTCGTAGCTTCCATGAAGAGGGCCTGAGATCCGATGAGAGCCACCAGACCGAGTATGAGTGGCCATCGGCGGGCGTGATACCGCTCAGACAGATATGAGACTGGTGGCGTAGCTGACCTCTGGGTGAGAAGCGAAGCTACGCTGCGAGTTGGTGGACGCACCGATGATCATGCTGAGCGACTGTATATATTGTCTGAGTGCATGGAAGGAAGAGAGAAACAGCCACGCACGAAGGAAAACAGCAGCCATCCCGTCTTGGACGAGACCTCGTCGTATCCGAGTTGTTGTAACTGACGACAATCGGCCTGAGCAGGAGCTTTGCGCTTGTTGAAAGATTCGCGCTCACCCTGAACGGTACGACAGGGATCGCTATCGCGTACACAAGCATGTCGCAAGCTTGTCCAAAGCCGACGACTAGACGCGTTGTGAGCGATGCCAACGCGCACGAGTTATCGACGCACCTGCGCCAGTTAGTGGGACGCAGGACGGCGACAGCGCTCTGCGACATACCAAGCGTAACGAACCAGACCGACGAGCGCCATTTCCATCCCAAAGGCGCGGGGCGTGTCGTGACTGTCGTATCCGCGGGCATTTGCGCTGAAGGGCGCAGCGCAAATGGTGCAATATTCACGGCGCCGAGGCCGCCTTTAAGCGCGTACACGGTACAGTACCGAATGTGCCGTAATGCTGACTCAGCATGAGCTGACATGGCAGAGACCTTGGCGCCGTTGGGGATTCGCCCATCCCTTGGACATCGTACGCTTCGTCGTGAACATGGCTTTGAATCGGGTCGGGTACTAGGTCTGAGTGTCAGTGTTCAAAGCCATATCCCGCCGCGAACGACTTGAGAACCGCCGGCGACTTATGCAGAGTCTTGCTTTGACGATGTGTCTCGAGAATTCTTCGCTCCGTAATAGCCTCAAGTAGAAGACACGCCTTTCTTCTGCGCCCCTTGGTGGCTTACAGTTGTTACTCCATGGTGCATACGGCACTTGCTACTTCGGATTCCGCGGTAGGCGCCTCCGGCAGCGACACGCAATCCTTGCGTTATTCTCGCTGCAGAAAACCCAAATCCCAAGTCGCAGCAGATCACAGCAAAGAGAAACTACTACTGCGGGGGAGGGGGGGGAGTAGGATGGTGGGAGTTGTCTTCCTACTTCGCCTCGCGCCTATTGTACTCTACGTATCTAACCGGTTCGCCCGGACGTACCACCCCTGCCGGCGGCGATCCTGGACTGTACTACTTGTACACTATTACTATTACACCTGTTGTTACAATCGGATCGTCAGTGTTGCGGGGATGTTCGGATCGGGTGAGCCTGGCTCTCCCTTCCGGCCGGCCGCAGTATGCATACTTGCAGCCAAGCCACTCATCCCCCCGATCCCGTGGCAGGCCAGGAGGGTTGACCCAAGAGGATGAGCAGATGGAGAGCCATTTGTGGAGCACGTTAACCCCGGTGCTCCACGCGGTTCTTGAAAGAATAGGGGGGCGCATTCACCATATCACGGGAACTGCGACTCTCCACTGCTTCAGATCCCTTCCTCTCCTTCTCTGGTCCCTTTATATCCAAAAAATTATCACACGTCGATGTGGACGTCCAACTGGCACTCCGGTAGAGCCCGGCTTTCAAGTTCTCGTGGTGGTAGTCTCCGTCTGTGTTGTGCACATGATTCTGCTTACAAGAAAGGAAGTAATCATACTCGTTGACGAGGTTCTCAATATGTGGTTCCATATTGTCTGTGATTCACACCCCGTAACTACGGAATCGCGCTTAGCGATGACACTCAGGAAAAGACCTTCTACTGGTACTAGGACTCACAAGTGAGTTTGGTATGTCCACAGAGCCGGAGCGAGTTATGTAAGTACACAGGGCATAAGAGTCCAGCCGTTTATGACGGAGACCCGGCCAAGGCCAGATGTTGATTGCTCGAGCCCCAAGTAGAGGGTCTACATGTATCCCTTGCGCAAATAGAAAGGAGATCCGAAGGTATAGGAACGTTGGTGACACAGAATACGGCCTTCGCGCACTTTGAAAACTGCTTGCGCAAGCCATGGGGAAGCATCTCAATTCCACTGGTAGAGGACAACGAAATCAGTATCCCAACCGCGAATGATGCGTCGATTAGTGCCGGGGAGCATAGGATCAAGTCCTGTTCGCATTTGTATTCCGCCCAACCGTGACGGGCGAAAGGCGAGGACGGTTACTGTACCATGATACTTACTCATTTTGTCTTGAGATCAGAAGGTGAAGAGACGTCTCAATGCACCCAATCTTTGAGTGCGGACTGAGGATTCAGAACGTCCGATAACCACATACTGTTGGTGGGGGACAGCAAAACAGAATTAGCAGCCAACTCCAACGGCACTGACCAGAACAAAACGACGCGAACAGGACTTGAACCTGTGCTCCCAGAGGGAAATTGATGTCAATATTCGAGTCAATCGCCTTAACCACTCGGCCATCGCGTCATCTGATGCAAGGGTAAATTGTGAGACTATCACTTGAAACACGTAAGAACGTTCACAGACGAACCGTTGAGTCGAGCACCGGGTTTTGCCATCCATCTCTTTGCGCTGAAATGCTCACTGTCGCACGGGCGGCTCGCAGGGTACGCGCAGTTGCCTGTGTCGAGTGCTTCAGCTGAACTACGACAAAGTCGCGGACCCCAGTCGCGCTCTTTTATCGCGGACTCGCGACAGAAGGCCCGTATGACACCCTCGTCATTGGCGGAGGTGCGCGTCTTGTTCCATCCGCGCGTCTTCAAGCTCTGAGCGTTCTTAGGCCCTGGTGGCTACGTCGCTGCGATCAAGTCTGCGCAACTGGGTCTCAAGGTCCGTTCTGCAAGCTCCGGAGTCGGTCGGAGGGCGCTGACATAACGCTGCTCGCAGACGGCGTGCATAGAAAAGCGCGGCTCGCTGGGCGGAACATGCCTCAATGTGGGCTGCATCCCGTCCAAGGCCATGCTCAACAACTCGCACATCTACCACTCTGCGAAGCACGACTTCAAAAAGCGTGGCATTGACGGCAAGCGCTGAAACTCATACCAGCGCTCCAGCTTACATACGTCGCAGTATCCGGCATCGAGCTCAACCTCGAGACCATGCTCAAGGCAAAGGATACCTCTGTCACTGGCCTCACCAAGGGCATCGAGACGCTGTTCAAGCAGAACAAAGTCGACTACATCAAGGGCACCGGCTCATTCGTCTCCGCCAACAAGGTCGCCGTCCAGCTCCTTGACGGCGGCGAGACCGAAATCGAGGCGAAGAACATTGTCATTGCTACGGGCTCGGAGGTTACTCCCTTCCCTGGCATCGAGATTGACGAGAAGCGCGTCGTCAGCTCGACTGGCGCACTCGACCTCCAGAAGGTCCCCGAGAAGATGCTGGTTATTGGCGGCGGTATCATCGGCCTTGAGCTCGGCAGCGTATGGAGCCGTCTCGGTGCCGAGGTCACCGTTGTCGAGTTCCTGGGCGGCATTGGCGGCGCCGGCATCGACGAGGAAGTTTCGTGCGTGACAGTTTTATGATTTCGACCCCTATCATGTCTCTTAACGTGTCGTTTCACAGGAAGCAGTTTCAGAAGCTCCTGCAAAAGCAGGGCATCAAGTTCAAGCTCAACACCAAGGTCATCTCTGCGGACACGAGCTCGGACAAGGTCCAGGTCAAGGTCGAGAGTGCAAAGGGCGGTAGCGAGGAGACGGTCAGTCCTGGACGTCATGCTGATGACGTTCTTCTCAAGCTCATGGTCGTCTAGCTTGACGCGGACGTCGTTCTTGTCGCGATCGGTCGTCGGCCGTACACCAAAGGCTTGGGTCTTGAGAACATCGGAGTCGAGGTCGACCAGAAGGGCCGCGTCGTCGTCGATGACCAGTTCCGGACGAGTGCCCCGGGCGTCTCGTGTATCGGCGATGTGACCTTCGGCCCGATGCTCGCGCATAAGGCCGAGGAGGAGGGCATTGCCATTGCCGAGATTATCAAGCATGGCCACGGGCACGTCAACTACAACGCGATCCCGTCCGTTGTATACACGTACCCCGAGGTCGCGTGGGTCGGCAAGACGGAGCAGGAGCTCAAGGCGAACGGTACCGCGTACAAGATTGGCAAGTTCCCGTTCATCGCCAACTCGCGCGCCAAGACCAACCTCGAGACGGACGGGTTCGTCAAGTTCATCGTTGAGAAGGAGACGGACAAGGTCCTCGGCGTACACATCATCGGTTTGTTCATCGTTCTCCTTGACGTGCTTATGTTGATGTTGGCATGTCGCTTAGGCCCGAACGCCGGCGAGATGATCGCCTCTGCTGTCCTTGCGATCGAGTACAGCGCGAGCGCAGAAGACATTGCCCGCACATCTCACGCCCACGTACGTTTGTTTCTGCCATCGCTTTTCACTTCTGCGGCTAACGGCGTACACCAACCTAGCCGACATTGAGCGAGGCATTCAAGGAGGCAGCCATGGCGTCGTACGACAAGGCCATTCACTGCTGAGCGCATAATAGCACACAGTCCGAATACGCGAATTTAATCCCTTCTCTATTTTCTGCGTGCAGTTCCAGACATGGCTTTCCAATAGACGTATCAGATCTTCATGGAGAGGTGTGCAGCCTATTGCATTAGTCCTGTGCGGGGAAAGATACTCTATGTACTGGGGCATGCTGCTGCCTGCTCAACGCCGCTTTCCCTTCTTCCCTTTGGATACAGAGCCTGTGGACCCTTGTGCCTCTACTTGCGGGCGGGCGGGTGTCGAGGAATCACCAGCAATCTGCTTGAATGCACTGCGAGTGGTGCTCGGTAACGGATACTACGGCAAATACGTATAGCAACTTACCCTGCGATATCACCGCTTGTGGCTGCGTTCTGCACGCTGAAGATTTTTGCCTGCATCTGCTTTGCGTCGGCGAGTGCCTGTGGGTCCATGGAGTTCTACGGCGCGTCGGTTAGGCAAACATGTACGACGACATACTCATTTGCGCACCATGATCATGGGCATGGCAAACATCATGACGCCCGTGCCAATCATGAGCAGCATCATGGGGTTATTGAACATGCCGACGACGTTGAAGGACTCGCGCGGGACGAAGTAGATGTTACGCCGGCGAGCGAGCAGTGTCATAGGATGCGCGAGCGTGACGTTGGCTTTGGGAAGTAGCGGTGTTCCAGGCATGTATGGGTGCACGAACACGAGGGGCTTGGTGTCGTTCATGACGATGTCGACGAGGAACTACATGTGTGGTGATGTGAGTAGAGTATGCCTTTGAAGTCAGGGAGGCGGCAGACCTGGTCGAAGACGAAATGCTGCGAGTCTACGGAGAGGATGTAGAGACCTGGGTCGACCTCTGGTCTGTCAGGTTCGCATGAGCTCGGTTGCCAGAACGTATGCGTATGAGGATGCCTACATTATGAACTCGCCAGTACGCCGTATGAGCGCGGACCGCAGACCGCCGTCAAGCTGCACCTTTGCGTCCTGGACATCGTGCACAGCTGATATGGAGGCGTCAGCTGCTGAGGCTCTGAGCTTGCGCGTAGCGGCACCCACTATTGCAGACGTCGTTCAACTGAAATAGGCCGCGGATGTCGACCGCGTGGACCACAGCGCTGCAGCCGGCATGAGCTGGGCGTTCGCTACGGAAGAGACTGCGACGCACGGCAGAAGCAGAGCGGACGACCAGGGAATGCGCATGACGGACGGCAAGAGCGCTTTGGAATTTCAAACAGCGCGTTCGCCCCTTGGCTGCTACTGTAACTTCTATTTAAGAATCTCTACGCTTTCCCCATGCGCACCTCAAGCGCAGACAAGTTCTCAAAGCGAATCGACAGAGTTCTTGTTCTCCGTCATACTGGGTCTGCTTGGACCGGCACGCTTCGCCGCTGCTTCGATGCTGTCAGCTGTGAAGCTGCCCTACGCAATAGTTCCATTCAGCAGACGGTTCGCGACCCGAAAGCGGCACTCTGGTCTGCGGCATGCGCTTCCGATTCAGGTGGTTTCTTCGCTCCGTTGGTCCTGAAGCGTCTGGGGGTCGTCCATAAAGCCAGCCTGGCGCTTGCTTAGCTCTGCACCTCTCCGCTATCATCTTGATCCCGTCCTCCACTCTTGCCATGCTCGTGCGCTACACTGTCGATGCTCGAATGTCGTCGCCGGCACTGGACGACGTGTTAGTCCTGCCGATCCCATCCCCGTCTTCGTCTGCCAGCGACCAGCCTTGCACGGCAGGCGATGCGGCTTCAGCTAGCTCATATGACGGCGGCAACGTGCATGGGCGCATCCTCTCTGCGTACGGGTCTATCCACGGTGTCGACATAAGCTGTGGAGATATCGATTTCACGATAGAGCTTGACGACGACGTGGATGACGACTGGCGCTCGGTAACGGCGACAACAAGCGTCCCCTTTCGACGCTCGGCATGCCCGTCGCCTGATACGCGCTCTCCGAGTGAATCACCACGTTCAGTCCAGCAGGAGCGCCGCGACGCCTTCCAAAAAGGCACGAGGACGAGGTCTTCAGTCACGGCTGTCAAGTCGTCTATAAGAGCAGGCTCATTGCATCGTATACGCGATGCCGCACACAGGCGGCACCTGCAACCAAAACGCCATCCTATATCTACCAGGGGCGCATAGAAGCATCTTGGGCGTCTCAACGCAGGTCTTGCGACACTAGTTGTCCTCCAAATGAATGTATTCCAGAGTCAATGTTCTTGTAGGCCCGATGCTAGCCAAACAAAATGTGCAAACATCTGGTACCACTCCGAGATGTACTCAACCGTCAAAGCTGATCGCCTGTTCAACGCTCCCCCTGGCTACGGAGGGAAGCGTCACTCGGAATACGAGAAGCTGAGTGTCGACGTCGATGTCGTCGTCGTACTTCTTGCCTAGAGAAACGCCGTTCGTTGTCTGGAAGTCGTTGTCGCTCTGAAGTACGAGTTACGTCGTGCTTCATCGCAAGGCAAAGGGACTCACGACAGTGAACAGGAAGTAGTCATCAGGGAAGTCCTCGTCTTGAATCGGTGCGAGGGCGATGGACTCCCATTTGCCGTCAATCAGCTGCGAGTTCTCGGGTTTGCCTGTGTTACGGAGATGCGTCAGCCGACAGTAAACGAGATCCTCTCCAAGGCTGCTAACCGTTATGCAGGCCGAAACGAGCGAGTTGCGTATCGTCAATCAAGCTGACGAACGACTGGTACAGCGCAGGGGTTACACCCGCAATCAACTGGCCCTTTGACGCGATAGCACCGGTCGGCCCATCGAAGCGACCGGCAATATTGGTCGCATTTGAGATATCAATGAGGTCGATGCCTTTGTATCCAGAGCTGAGGTCGTCCGAGCCGTGCCCGTCGCCGTCGCGCGAGAGGACGAGGAATTGTTGTGCATTGAGGAAGTGTACCTCGCTCGTCGCGCGGGACTTGTTCTTGTCGCTGATGGGCAGCGGTACGACCCACTCGCCCACGAGCGGCGGCGGCCACGAGGACGAGGAGAATACAGCGGAGACGTCCCACGCGAAGAGCCGCGTGAACCTGTTGGTCGTCTTGTCGTCGCTCGAGCCGCCGTCCTGCATAAGCGCGGACTGCAGGAGTGCGTAGAGCGTGTTCCCGTCCGACGAGGCCGTCAGGCCCTCCAATCCCTGGTTCGCCGCGCGCCCGCTGGATGGGTCAGAGGCTGAGGTGAAGTTGATCGACCCCGCCGCTGTGCGCGGGAGCGCGGCGTCCGGCGGGTTCATGCTGTGGATCAAACGCCCCGTCGAGTCGAACAAGTGGATAGTAGGCCCATACTCGTCCGACACCCAGTAACTGCAAACATCTCGCCGTCAGAACTCAACACAGCAGGGCAACCTCCACGGCATACCTCCCGTCCGCGTTCTGGACTACGCCCTCTGGGTCAAATGCGATGTGGTTCTCCGCGGGAGCTGAAGGCATGGTGCTCAGAATAGCGTTCCGTCCAGCTGGCACGCGACCAGGAACGTACAGGGGATGGGCAAGATGGGGTCGCCAGCCGTCGCGTTCGCTGGGCGGATGGCGTCCGCGTCCGCACCGCTGACCGGGACGTCCGCGCGGTCGGTGAACAGGCGGGTCATCACGTACTCGAGCTCGAGCGTCTTCTGTGCGTCCTTGAACGACAGCGCCTTGGTGCCATAGTACGGCGTGAGGGTGAAGTCGAACGTGTGGAAACGGCCCTGTGAGAGAGGACGCGGGTGAGAAAGGAACACGAGAGGCAGGACACAATTCCAAGACGTACCTGCCAGTCAATGGGCGCGTCGATGTTGTGGCCACGGTCAGGCTGGAGCACGAGCACGCCAGAGAAAACGCCGTCGTCGATATCGTACTTGCCGCGCTTCACCGCAATAGCACTCCCAACGCCGCCGATCGTCTCGCCAAACGAGTCTTTCGCATCCGAGGGTATAAGACCTGGGCGCGCATAGATCTCAGCACAAATGAGTAGAACGTCGTTCGGCCAAAAGCTGTACCGAATGCTACGAGCCTATGACGCGAATCAGCAAAGAGTCTGAAAAAAACAAAACGCGCGACGCACCCCTTGTTCACAAACGTCTGGCCCGCAAAGGTCACAGACGTCGCCAAGGACGGGTCAGGCCCGGCCAGTTTCTTGGTCTTGCGGCTGCCAAGGTCGTGTGGACGTCTCTCAACAGGAGGCGGGAGCGCCGACGCGCAGAGAACGAAAGTAAGAACGGCGACCGTCGCGGCACTGCGCATCGCGACGAGAAGGAGAAGAAGATGGTGAAATCACTGCCTGATGCTGGCGCCATATATACGCATGCGGGGGCGAAGAGTAGTGGAGATGCAAGAATCCCATGTGCAGACGTCTTGTTAGACATTGGCGATCCATGTGAGCGGACGAGGGAACGGTAGGCTAAACACGAACGTGCGCGGGCCCATTCGGTAAAAACAGCACGATTGCCTTGTTCAGCGCGTAGACGACAGGACGGGCCACCTGCAACTGCCACAGTCGTTGCCGCGCACGAAAAGGGGCCAAGAAACACTTGTCAATAGGGGGAAAACGCGTACATTGCGAAAGAAAAAGTGTTCGGTACTCCAGAGCGAGGGACAGAGAGTAGAGTCAATTCTTCTATCACCAGTCATTACTAGCGTTCATTTCGCCGCGCTCTGCCGTCTCGCGGTTGGCGGGGCCTGCTGCTCCATCACCTTGCTGCCCACGAGCCACTTGCACCCGTCCTGGACGTAGCGCCAGCCTTGCTGGACCACGGGCGGGGCGGAAGTGATCTGCTTGTCGACGACGACGCCGATGTGGGTGAACGCCTCGCGGGTGTAGAGCGACTGGACGTAACGCGTGCGGAGGAAGTGCACGTATACGATCGCGGAGAGGATGGAGCTCTGGCGGATGAGCAGACCCAGGACGAGGCGCGCGAGGATGGCGATCTCGAGGTAGGCGACCACTTTCATTGCGCCGTCGTAATTTGCTGAGTGGGGGGGTTCAGGCGTGTGCGACGGTGAAGCGACGAGAAAGCACACCTTTAACCCATGTTTGAATAGATTTGGCGATGGGATGCGCCTGAGCTTGTTGGCCGGCAGCCGGTGGTTTCGTTTGGAATATTTGAGGGATTATGGTCGTACGGACGAAGGTGAGGGTGTGGAAGAGCGAGAAGATCGTAAAGGGGAGGAGCGAGACTGCAACACGTCATTGAGTTGGGATCCCGACGACAAGCCAGGCACGGGCGTGCAGACTCACCCGGCACGGGTTTGGAGAAGAACCACGCAGCGGCGAGGAGGAGGTACTGCGAGTTCTGTGCGAGGTTGAGCGGGGAGGGCGGCACGCGACTGTGGTGCGGCCGGACTCACCTCGTCCACCAGGAAACGCGTAACGTAGGCGGGATTCGGCTGCGGGACCTGGCGCAAAACATGAGCACAGGACGGGGGGCGATTTGTCGAGACAACGTACACCCAGCGATTTGCTGCGAGGTTGCGTGTGAGGGACTTGTCGGCGGACAACTCAATGGAGTACTCACTAGCACACGATGCTGTAGCTGACGAGCGCGCCGAGATAGGCCACTGCAGGACACCGTGAGCGTAACGAAGTGGTATAACGCAGACACACACCTGAATACCAGCGCCCATAGTAGGCCGACCTGAAGAAGACCCAGGCAAGAAGGTAGCGCGCAGACGCAAGCAGGAAGAGGACGTGGCCAGCGGCCCAAGCGTAGTGCTGGTTCATGTCAGAGATTGCGCAGACTGGGCGCGGCTCGCGTGCGCACCTGGTTGGAAGCCATGTTTCGAGTGTCAAAGTTTCTCTCCCGGCTCAAGCGACGTCACGGCCCACTCTCCGCTCTTTGCTCCCGAAGCTCCCACTTTAGGGCCGGGCACGCCACTACATACTCACCGATTTCCTTTCGATGGTTCTTATATTCGTCGAAGATTCTCTCGAGAACCTGGAATGGCTGTGCTCAGAATGAGTGCAGCACTTGGTAGTGACATATCTACTTAGCGAGGGCCTGTTGGCTGTAGACGGTTATGATGCAGCACTTGGTAGTGAGATCTACGGGGCATATTGGCAATATTTACTCACTGAAAGGATGAAAAACTCTGGCTTCTAGGGGTCAAAGAAAAAGTATCGCCACGAAAGCATCCGGTACACGCTCCTGGCTCCGCGCCAACTCCGACCTAATTAGCTCTTGCCCTCCCACCATGGCGTCCATCCCAGTCACCGCAGACGAGCTCCAGCGCGAGCGCACGCGCAAGTTTCACGATCTGCTCACCAACCTGGCCGGCACCTACAACTATGTCGACGCCATCAACAGCATGCTCTCGAAGGGCCAGACGCGCCTCATCGTCAACCTCGACGACATCCGCGACGTCGACCGCGACCTCGCCACAGAGATCCTGCTTAACCCCATAGAGCTTGTCCCCGCCTGCGACCAGGCCCTGCACGACGCGGCCAAGATGATCGACGGCGAGGGCAAGCATTTCGTCGACGGCAGGCTCTACAGCGTCGGCTTCAGCGGCTCCTTTGGCGACCATCACGTCAGCCCGCGCACCCTCAAGGCCTCGCATCTCTCCAAGATGGTGTCTTTGGAGGCCATCGTCACGCGCTGCTCGCTCGTCCGCCCGAAGATGGTCAAGTCGGTCCACTACTGCCCCGCGACAACCATCTTCCACGCACGCGAATACCGCGATGCGACGACCGCAGGCCATCTCCCGCCTACTACCTCTATCACGCCCCAGAAGGACGAGAACGACAACCCGCTGCAGATGGAGTATGGCCTCTCCACCTTCCGGGACCACCAGCGCATCAGCATCCAGGAGATGCCGGAGCGCTCGCCCGCAGGACAGCTCCCCCGCAGTATAGACGTCATCCTCGACGACGACCTCGTCGACCAGTGCAAGCCTGGCGACCGTATACAACTCGTGGGCACCTACCGCAGTCTCGGTGGCGGTGGTGGAGGAGGCTTCAAGTACGCGTGCAAAATGCGGTTGACGGTGACCACCTAACTAACTCGTACTCCCAGGACTATCATCTTAGCTAACAACGTTGTCCTGCTGTCTTCTAAAGTCGGAGGAGGAATCGCCCAAGCGGCTCTCACTTCCGACGACATCCGGCAGATCAACCTGCTCTCAAAGCGTTCCAACATTGTCCGTCTACTATCCCAGTCCCTCGCTGCGTCGATATATGGGCACGACGAGATCAAGATGGCTGTGCTCCTCCTCCTTCTCGGAGGCGCAGAGAAGAACCTCGCGAACGGCACGCACATCCGTGGCGACATCAACATGCTCATGGTCGGTGACCCGAGTACTGCCAAGTCGCAGATGCTACGTTTCGTTCTCAGTACTGCGCCTCTCGCCATTGCGACCACGGGTCGTGGAAGCTCAGGTGTCGGTTTGACGGCGGCCGTGACGACGGATAAAGACACTGGCGAGCGCAGGCTCGAGGCGGGCGCGATGGTCCTCGCCGACCGCGGTGTCGTGTGTATCGACGAGTTCGACAAGATGTCCGACATCGACCGTGTAGCTATCCACGAAGTCATGGAACAGCAGACCGTGACGATCGCGAAGGCTGGCATTCATACTAGCTTGAACGCTCGTTGCAGCGTCATTGCCGCCGCCAACCCTGTTTACGGCCAGGTCAGTCCCCATATCCTCAAATCTTTGCCGACTCTTATTGACCTCGTTCCGTACAGTACGATGTGCACAAGGACCCGCACAAGAACATTGCGCTGCCCGACTCGCTGCTCTCGCGTTTCGATCTACTTTTCGTCGTGACGGACGACGTGGACGAGAAACGCGACCGCATGATCTCCGACCACGTCCTCCGCCTGCACCGCTACCTCCAGCCAGGGGTTGAGGAGGGTACACCTGCTCAGGATAACCTCCTGCAGCCGCTCTCCATCGACAACCCCTCCGCAGAGCTCAACGACGGCCCGGCCGCAGAGGTATCGCCTTTCGAGAAATTCGACCCGCTGCTGCATGGCGGCGTCACCACCTCCAGTGGGCGCGCGACGGGCAAGAAGAAGGAGGTGCTTAGCGTTGCGTTCGTCAAGAAGTATATCCAGTACGCGAAGGCGCGTCAGCCGCCGAAGTTGACCAAGGGCGCGGCGGACCATATTGTCAACGCGTATGCGACCTTCCGTAATGAAGAGGAGGAGGGCAAGAAGCGGGTACGGATATCTCTTTACTCTTCATCCCTCACGCATATGCTGACGGTGGAGTGTTCAGACTACGCCGTTGACCGCGCGTACGCTCGAGACGCTCATCCGTCTCTCTACTGCACATGCCAAGGCGCGCCTCTCGACAAAGGTGACGGAGCGCGATGCGATGGCGGCGGAGGAGATCTTGCGCTTCGCGCTCTTCAAGGAGGTCGCGAAGCGCCAGAAGCGTAAGCGCCGCAAGCTGAACCACGGCGGTGCTGGTGCGCGCCGCGGGGATGGCGAAGACGAGAGTGAGGACGAGGATGCTGAGGGAAGCGATGAGGAGGACGAGCCTATGCAGGACGCCCCGATCGCTGAGCCCCAGACGCGCTCTCGCACGAAGAAGACTGTCCCGGACGATGAGGAGGAAGAGACGCAGCCCGTGGAGTCGCAGCAGACGATGGTAGGGGACGACGAGGTCGATCCAAACACAGGGATCTCAGAACGCCGGTATGTGCTCTCACTCGTCTTCCGTTGCATTTACGTTAGAACTGACCGCTGGGTTTGCAGGGCAAAACTCTTCCGTCAACGGCTTGGCGATCTTATGACCAAGGGTCTAGGAACCGAGGGGTCCCTCCCGCTCGAGGAAGTTCTGGAGAGAGTCAACAACGGTCTCTCAGCTCAGCACTTGTATAGCACAGGCGAGGGCACTGCTGCACTCCAAGCCATGGACGCAGTCAATGATCTCACTGTTATTGACGGGGAGGTCATCTTCCCCGAATGACGGGGAGGGGATCGTGCGCGCAGATTTTGTATGCACCTCTTTGCTCTTCGCTATCTCGCTCTCGGGTTGTGTCAAGAATGTATATCAGGGATTTCGCTAACTTTCATACGTATACGGCGCAACATGTCTCGTGCAGAAAGAAAAGAATGGACGCGCGAGGGTCGGAATGCAGCTACACTCGCCACTTTATCAGGAGGCAGCGGCACTCTTACGCTTGGGTTTGCGTTTCCGCTTCGGGGGATGTGGAGGAGCATTACTACTTGTCGCCTGAATGTTGGACGGTCCGGCAGCTGCAGTAACGACAGATGCGCGTGTTGGAACTGGTGTCGCGGCCTCAACGCTACGCTGCAGGTAATCATCGTGCACGCGATTCAGCGCCTGGAACGACGCGAAGCGGTCGCGGAGAGCAGTCATGAGTGGCCCAGGTCTAGGATCCATATCGTGGCCTAGAAGAGCTACGAGCTGCAGCGCATGAATGTGATGCGTGAGCGCACGGTACCGCGCCACTTCCTCCGCCGTCTCGTCAGGGTTATGTGTAGTAGATGCTGGTTCCACCCGCACGACTGTGCGGTCAACGTTGAGCTCAACTGTAGGAGGCGCAGCAGGAGCTCCGGGACGCATAGCTCGTTCGCGCAGGGCGCGTTTCAGAGCAGAGTAGTCCTGCTTGTGCTCCCATCTCTCGTAGCGCTCGTATGCGCACACGGACGCATAGAGTTGGGCGGTCGAGCAGAACGTCACCGCGCCGTGAGCGTTCTCCAGCATCAAGCCGTTCACGATCCGCACTTGGTCGGTGGTCAACGTGCTGATCTTGAAGGCGAGGTGGTCCTGCTCGCGAGCTTCGGCAGGTATGCCGTCGACGTAGTGTCCGCGGACGAAGTCCCAAGAAGATGTATCCGACCACGACTCAAATTTCGGCCGCTCGGAACCCGGAGGCCTACGCTCAAACCCATCCATGTCGCGGCGCTTACGCGCGGCCACTGCCTCGCGGCTAAGATTGGCGTACGTCGTGTCAGTACGGGGGCACGGGAAGTCGAAGAAGCGCGACTCAGGTACGTCGCCATGAAGCATGGCGTGCATAGGCGATTTGTCGGCCATGCTACTATCAACGAGTGCGATGATGAATTTCGGATGCATAGGGAAGACCTTGACCCAGGGAGTAGTGCCTCGACCACCCTGGGTTGGATGTCTGCCACGCCGAGTTCCAAGCGTTTCTTGATACCATGCTCCGATCACAGGGTCGGCTGACGCCATGTCGAAGTAACGCCCTTCATACAGTGAATAGGCGTCACTGGTTACGACGAATTCGACGTTGGCGGGAGCACGCCAGATGGCCATCCTAAACCGCCTGTATCCGTAGACATACTCGTATCGATCGTGTTCGTAGATCCTCTTGTTCTCGAAGAGGTCGGCAAACTTGCTGTCGAGGAATTCCTTGAGATTCTGCAACCAGACGTCGCGGGGAGTTGCATTTGGATTCTCGAGGTTCTCGGCTATGTGTCGACGCAGACTGTCCATGGTAAGCTCGTCGAATGCAGATTTGAAGTATTGAGCGCCGCGCGAGGAGCTGCGAATGGACATAATGAAGAGAAAGAGTCGGAGCGTACTCAGGTCGCGGCGGATGAACCCAACACTCCTCTCGCCGTCGAGAACAGCGCTCGTCACCCTTTTGATTTATGATGCTCGCCTTGCCTTCTAGCAGACTGAGCTTGTGCTCAATGTGGTCGTGGTCGGCGTGATGAGGGTCAAGATACAGATCCGATGCACCGAATGTGCTGCCCAGGACATTCTCGCCTGGGTCAACATTCATCGCCAGAGTGGCGGTGTCGATATGCCACACGTTCAGCCGCGTCCTCTCCTTCAGCGTCTTCCACCAGGTGTGCTTTGCCTTTGGAGGAGCGCCCTGTCCAAGACGAAGGACAGCCGGTGAAGTAGAAGCGATGAAGTGCCTGTTGGGCTATGAATCTCTGTGGGTCAAGGGACACTGGCGTTGCTGTACCTGTCGCTGTCATGTTCGAGCACAGGAGTGAAGTTCCTCAATATGAAACGAGGAATGTAGTGCTGGTACTGAGAGCGAGTTGGATCTGGAGCCATGGGGGACAAGGACAAGGTGGACACGCGCTGCTAGTGTGGTCCTGGAGACTGCGTGGACCAGCATGTTCTAAGGCGCCGGTCGAGGTCAGAGCGCAGTTCAAGCTGGAAAGACGTCTAGTTCCATAGGAGGCCCATCCAGAAGCGGCAAGGAATCTCTGACAGCAAGCAGAGCAGCCGGGCCTGGAAGCTGAATGGAGCGTGGGAGCTGTGCATGGCGGCAGAGCCGAAAGCGGGAGGAGCAGCGTCATAGTACAAGGCCAAGAAGGGCGCCGGAAGCAACTTGAACTTGCCATCGTCGATCCTCGCACTTGGTCGTTCTAGTGCTCAAAGTCCGCCGCGCCTTTTGGTCTTGTACCACTCACAGCGGCTGCAATGGCCGACCTCGACGGTCTCAAGAGCCGTGCGACCTACGCTGGCTTGCTGTCCCAGGTGCGTCAGCCTGGCCTCTTCGTCGCCTAACGGGCTTACACGCGCCCCAGACCTACGCTTGCATCGGAATCAGCGTTTTCTGTCTTGTGCTCAGCGAATCCATTCGTCGAATACCGCGTCGGCGCGCTCGCGGTCCGGCGAGCGCGTACGCCGACGATGCTACGCGCGAAGCAATCCAACGCTCGCTCGAAGCGAATCTCATCTCGGAGCAAGAGGCGGAAACTCTCCAACGGCTACAGAGTAGAGAGGGCTGGATTACTGGCTAGTAAGTCTCTGCGCCGCGCGCACATCGCACATGGGTCTGATGCCCGCCAGTCTCTATCTTGGAAGATGTTGGAGCGCACTGCCGTCCCCGCCGCATCCAAAGTGGCCTTTGCAATGGGTCGCTCAAGTCCTCAAGCTCTCTGAAGACCATTTTCTTGCGCTCGCCGGCGTCGACGCAGCCGTTTACGTGCGGTTTCTTCGAGGATGTTGTGCGTCGGATGAAATAGCCGCCCACGCCACTCGCCTACTGATCAGTACCTCCAGTCTATTTTACGCTCTTGCATTCATGCACAGTGAGTTCGCAACCACCTACGCAAGCTTGTTACTGAGACCAGCGTTCTAGACACTTGTCGTAATTCTGCCAATCGTACGAGGTCTATGCTGTCACGCTGCGACGCGTTAACGCTATTCCATGCAGCATTATATCTTCGCCACTCCCGACATCAAGCGCAGTGACATTACCAGAGGCTCTATAGGATCGATCTCAAACGCTAATAGCCCACCAAAGGCTGTTCGTCTACTCTGGGTACACATGGGGATGGTCCGTCGCATCACGCTCGGGTTTTATACGCCGCTGACATATACAACAGCTATTTTGGATTACCGTGACGTGGATGGCGACCCTTGGATGGTTTCTTGCAGGCGTACTTCGTTTCCGCGCCATTGCTGCACGCAATGCGCCTGCACCGGTGGTGAGCGGTCAGCCCCAGCCGACTCAGCAGCTACCCGCACCGGACGAACGTAAAGCTATGCTGGCAAACGAGAAGAACCCCGAGGCGGCCGCAGCTGCAGCTCGTCGTGACCCTGCACAGGAGGATCAGCCTGACTACAGTTTACGATGCCGAACGGTTTTGGTGACCAACATCCCACAGTATATGCGCTCCGAAGTCGAGCTCAAGGAGTATTTCCGTGAGTCAAACCACAATGCTGTATGGTCAGACCTTTGCTCAAAGGGATCCAGGCGAGTTCCTTCCTCGCGTCACCAGCATGCAGGATGACCAGGGTGTGCTCGGGAAAATCTTTGGACGTCGACCACGGTATCCTTCGAACCAAAGTGGGCGCCCTCCCGACCTCGAATTGCAGAAGAAGAGCGCAACTGAGGGTGCGACATACCCGCCACAGCCGCGTTTCGACGAGGAGCGCATTGAGAATGTTACCATCGTGCCAAAGCTTTCGGCGCTCGCGAAGCTTGTGGCCGCGCGTGAAAGGGATCTCGAGGACCTCGAAATGGCACACATCGCGCTCGCGAGGAATGTTATTCGAGCGGTTCGGCGGCGCACAGCGCAGTTGGAACGCGAGAGGCAGGCGGAGCTTCGCAAGCAGCAAGGCTCGGAGCGGTGGTGGGATGACACTTTCATCGCACGCGTTGCAGGGGGATCTTGGGTCTGGCAGGACGACGAGAGCGAGGACTTTACCGCACTGGACACACTCGTTCAAGCGCTACAACCGTTCGTCGAGGCTGCGGATCGAAGGGAGGCTTACTACAGCACTTGGAGACGGCTGCGTCGATGGGTGTCTGTTGTCTTGTTCCGGCAAACACCCACGATGCCCGAGCCCGCCCCGAGTTTCGAGACTTCGGACAACATCTGGGACGTGCTACTCTCCCTCCCTCGCGAGATACTCGTGCCCTATCAGCCGCAGACACGCACACGACACGGAGCGCTAATGCTGCTTCCGTTCAATACTGTCATCGACGCTGTGTCAAGCTGGCTACACCCGCACCAGCGGCGCTGGATCGAGCATCTACCCACCATAGACCTCGCGTTCTCCCGGCTGAACATGCACACGGACAAGATTGAACAGTTCCGCGCCCGCGATATCAAAACCATCACCCCAGCAAGCAGCGCATTCGTCACGTTCAAGCGGTGGGAGGATGCCCGCCGCGCGACGCGGGGCTTGCCGCATCACCCGTGGCGGCCCCTCACGTGCATAGTGCAGCAGGCGCCGCAATATGAGGATGTGGATTGGCGCAGAATCGTGAAGGGGAAATTCCCAGCACAGTTCTTGCGGGACTGGATTGTCGCAGCCCTGATTTGGCTATTCCAGATTTTCTGGTTGATCCCCATCTCCGTGCGTCGCTTCACTCCGTGCCGTGCCCGTGCTAACACACTCGTGTAGGGTATCAGTAAGTTGGCAGTATTGGTATGACTCCTATAAGATCTGACACTATGTCTGCAGTCGCGCTTGTCAGCGTGCAAAACCTCACCACCATTATTCCTGGCCTGGTACGCTACTCGCTTGCTACAAGGTCCTTGCTTACTTCAGGCTTCTAGTCACGATTCTTCCAGAAACATGATAAGATCCAGACATTCGTCACCGGCCTGGTTCGTCCCATCTTTACCAACCTCCCTCTCACTGCCTGAACTGTTCTCAAGCTTCCAACTGCCATCGTCGTCATTCTCGGAATATTGGTCCCAGTCATTCTGTTCCTCATAGGGCGCAAGGGCCAGACAGAGGTGACATGGAGTGGTTTGCACAACGGTGCGCTTTGTCCGCAATATCTTCGTATGTTACTCAGCGTTGTGAAGGCATTTTGATAAGATACTACAAATGGTACGTCGCTTTTGACCGTGGGATCGAGGTTCCTGACGTCGCGCATAGGGCCATCATCAATCTTCTGTGCGTATCTCACGTTTCGCCTATACTGAGTTTTTCTAAGTTTCTGCAGCATCTTCTTCTGCCTGTGGGTTCAACCATGCGGATATCTCTTCGTTTACTGACGGAAGGGGTAGTGGGTCGTCTGCACTCAATTCCATTCTAGAGAACTTCAACCGCTCGATTCAAGACCCGTTCCTCCTTGTCTCGCGGTCGTTCCCCGCTGCAGCACCGTTCTATGCCGGGTGGTGTAAGTTTCAAACGAACTTTACGCGCCTCTGCTGACTATTTCCGGTCCATAGTTATTCTGCAGACCTCAGTGCAAAGTGCAATGCAATTGGGACTCGTCGGTGTGCGTAACCAACGAGGAACCCGTTCTATAAACATGCTTACAGCCCCGCAGCTTCCGTTACTCCAATATATCTTCAGCGTTAGGAGTGCGGACAACCCTCGGAAGCGATTGCGTGGCACGCGCCCTCGCACGATTGACTATCATGTGTGTGATCTCGATGTTTAGCGAGCACCTAATTGACGTTTCCTCCTCAGTATTGGGTTCCCAACCACTTACTCGCCATCCACATCATCGTTGTCTTTGCCATCCTCAACCCTCTTGTCATCCCCGTCGCTCTCCTTTATTTTGGCTGCGCCAACATAGTGTTCAGAAATCAGCTTTTGCGAGTCTACGCGCGCCGGCTGTACGAAGGTACATCGCCTCCAAGCGTCCAACGTCGCAGAGCTAAGAACTTACATCTGTAACCAGGCAATGGCAAGGTGATTGCAATTCGCATCATGCGGTATTCCCTGGATGGTCTTGGACTGGCCCACGTACGTTGTCCCCCTTGCCTTCTCTTCGAATAATACTCAAAAAGTCCTCAGATTGTCTTCCTCGCATACAAGTCAGTGCTTGTACGCTACGACTCAAGTCCTGCGCTGACCAGAGCTCCAGTCTTCTCCGGGTACAAAACCCTGTTGGAAATACTGTATCGAGCGATAAGTCGCGGGCCGCATTGAGTGGAACGCTCTTTGGCTTGACGATGATCATCAAGATTGTGGCAACTCGCATTTTCCGCTCACGGTATGCCAGGTAAGCTTCAACACCAATGGGTTGTAGCCTGGTCCTGACCCGTAGTGTTGCAGAGTTGAGGACGCCGAATTCGCTCGCGTCTCCGGTCAGGACGAACTATTCCCGGGGATGGCGCAGTGCGGGGAACCAGACTCCCAAAATGGAGAACCGAGTCCTATATCGCCCTCTGACACTGCTTCGTTGCGCGCAACGAGCCTACGAAATCATAGGCGACATTCAACCGACGACATCCTGCACTTCCGCACGCCGACCGACGCGCGCGCGCCTGCAGGTCTGATGCCTTGGCAAGCGTCCATGTACGTGACGAGGAACCCGCTGGATGTCATGCGTCGCAAGCAGGCACGACTACGTCGACATCAACATCGGAAGAGTACGGCCGGCTCTATGACCATGGGTATTCTCGAACAGCCGGACGAAGAGCGCGTTGAGGGCGTGGGTTCCGGCGACTCTGGAGACAATGACAGTATCTCTACCCATGGAGCGCACCAGCAGTGGGATCAGGGCAGCAAGCGACGTCCGATACTTGATGTCCCCTTCAAATTCGCCCAGCGCTTCATGCCTGCTCCCCGGTCGTCTTCAAACCGGAGCGATAACCCAGATAACGACAATGACTACGTTGGAAACTGCAAGCCGGAGACGTCTGTCACGCCGCATCCCAAGCTCATCCCTTGGGATGACACTCCGGACAGCAGTCGACCATATGACAACCCGTACTACGACGACCTCGCCGACTATCTGTGGCTGCCTCGGGATCCGTTCACGGTCATAGATCTGGACGACACTGTCGAGCTTCGACGCGTCATCTTATCGAGCCTGCGGGATGAAGATGACGATGAAGAGTTGGACGTCGATACGACGACAGCGCTTCCCATAGTGCCGGAGATACCTGCTCCCGAGCCCGTGCTCATCTCTCCGACCTCCCGTGCCGCTGTGGAAGGGATGGAGATGCGACCATTGACATCTTCCCCGACACGGATGTCCATGGCCTCTTCGCCTTCGCTAAGCGACCACGACGCATCGCCGCATGGCCAATCTACCCCAACCATCCGACGGCCAGCGTCTTCGAGCGAGATGCTGGGATTAGGTAGTCCGCCGCGCCGTCCTTCGTATGGAGATGCCCTTAGCGTAGGGGGTACACGTTCCACTCGACGCATTCCCAGTGGCGAGCGCGTGCCAGGCAGCATGGACGGGCTCGCGTCGCCACGCTCTCCCGCATCACACCATCTCAATCTCACTGCTGCGAACGTCCTCGGCGTCTGGCAGCAGAGGAACGCGGAATCGGCGAGTATCACTGGTGCTGCCTCTTCCTTCTCGCGCCGCAGTTCGGGCCACAGTGGGAGGACGCAGAGCCGTCTGCATCCATCGTGGCAGACGCGCAATGCCATCGAGGCGCGCATTCGCGAGGAGAGCCAGCGCGAGGACCATACGCTGCGGCAACACGACCAGGAAGAGGAAGAGGAAGACACCAACGCGGAGCGCGCTGCTACTGCTGCCAGGTGGACGAGTTTGCGACGTTTGATGGTGCCGTCACGACCGCACGACTAGTACTGAGGCACGCGATTTTCTTTACGCTTTCGTGTTATGAAGTGAACGACGTCGACGATGCTTTGCGCTTATATACAGGATGAAACTAGTTACCTAGATTTGGGTTCCCTCTTCCGTAGGCAATGTACCGATATCTCGAGCACATACATCGATCTTGCATATATCATGTGGGCGGTGAAACTTGAGCACTTGAGTTGGGGCTCATGAGATGATGAGGGGGGACGGATGCAGTCGGCACAGGTCGTACTCGTAATTAGTGAGGAGTATGGTGACGGACTAAAGAGAAATACAGTAGTATAGAATCGTAGTAATGTGAGCTCAGAGCTTGATACCCTGACAGCTCGAGTCGACGTTTGCATCGCCAAAATAGGGTTTGAAAAGTCTTGTCGAACGTTCCTGCTACATACGTCGGAAAACATGGTCGCAGGATTAACGTCTGGGTCGGACATAGCGGTGACAACACGGTCAAACACCTGCTCCCTCCACAAATGCACCACTATGAACTACGGATAGGAAAGTATGTGTAGAGTGTGCATAGAAATGCGAATACGTATTGACATACGCCGTTCCTGCAAGTCGCGTGCGTGGACGTGCGGTGACGTAGTCGGGGCCCCGAGCAAGACGATAAAGCCGTGAGGGACTCCACGGACGGTCATCTAACCTCTCCATAATGGCCCTCGCGTTCACTCGCTTCTACAACCGGTCTTTCGACCGCAGCCCATACACCACGCTCGCTATCGCCAACTCTGGCCTCAGCGTGCTCGGAGACTGCCTCGCGCAAGCCGTCCAAGTCGCCGTGAGCGCGCTCGACGTTCCACGCGTGATCGTCCCAGACTGAAGTCGGAATTCGCAGGGCGCCAGCGATGGCGAGACAGTACGGTACGATCCCGTGCGTAGTGCACGCTTCGCCGTCTTCGGCCTCGTCATGGGTGCGCGAGTATTGCCTGGGACCTGGGCTCAGTTAAGGCTTATCGCCTACGTACAGGACCGTTCATCGGACGATGGGTCAAGTTCCTCGAGCAACAGTTCCCCATGAACGCGGGCAAGACGACTGCTGGCAACCTGCTCGCCCTCACGAAACGCGTGGCGAGCGACCAGATCTTGATGTGCGTCCTGCTGCCGGCCACCGACGTCAGAGCTGATCCCATGCGTCGACAGGGCCCCTCTCGGCGTACGCTCCCGATCTCCTGTCCTGCACGCGTCACGAGCTGACTCTTCGGACAGCTCACCATCTTTCTGGGATCTATGGGCGTCATGGAGGGTCGCTCTAGTGGCGAGATAGGCCTCAAGTACCACGATTTGTTCTGGCCTGCGCTCTACACCAACTGGAAGGTCTGGCCAGCCATCCAGGTGAGTGCTGCTGCAACAAGTACATCGACGTGGACGCTGAGCGTATGACGTTCAGTTTGTCAACTTCAAGTTTGTGCCTCTGGCATTCCGTGTGCCGTTCCAATCGACCTGCGGGTGCTTCTGGACATTGTATCTGTCCATGCTGAACTCCTCGTACGTGCATAGAACGCGTTCCTTCGCGTCATTCTTCTGCTAACACGTTCGAATCAGTGATAGCAACCAGCATCCCAAGTCTGCATGAACTGATGAAATCACGACGGACTCTTCTTCTTGGCACTCTATAGACCTCGCACTGTAGCTGTAGATATCTTACCTAGCGCAATTCACACAAGTGTAAAGCAGAACCTGCGGAACGAGTTGAGCTTGAGAGCCAAAACGTCACCAGCGGTGCAAGCGCCGAGTTGGCGGGACCGTCCGGATTTGGGTAGCGCGTTTTTGGAAGGCTGGCCGGGCGTTGTCAAGCTCAAACTCCGTGTTTCTTCGCCGTCCCGTCATACAGCCCGCTCGATGCAGGCTCACGCTGCTAATATGTATCGTGCGTCTTTCAAAGGATTATGAGCAGAGCCCGTCGTTGAACTGCTTTACTTTAGATTTTCCTCGCCAACCAGCCACACAACATGGCAAGGGCAGCGGCTTCGCCATGCCCCAGGACGCGTTCGCAGCCTTTGCGAACGGCTTCAACGCCGCCATCGCCAGCGGCTTCAACTTTGCCAGCACATCGCGCAGTGCTGAGCCCCAGGCCCAGGTTCCCCCGCCCCGCTCTCAGAGCTACCGCCGCGCGACTACAAAGTCTGCACCTGCAGCGCCGAAACGGCCCGTGCTTTCGTACTTTGAGGACATGCACGAGCGCTGCTCGGGTATCCGGCCCAAGGAGGCGGGCGCCATTCGCTACGAGCTCGCACTCGTGCCGGACATAAACGTCGACGCGCCCACGTACAAGCACAGAAGGTCGAGCAAGGCCACCGACGACACCGGCGTCCTCTCTGCAGCGGAGGAGGGCGAATCCGACTACGACTTTTCAGATGCAGACGCTCGGCGCTCTGTATCGCGGTACGTTTTTCGAATTCTTTAGTTCTTAAGGGGACTACAGTATTCTCACCCATTCTCGCGTCTGCACAGGAGCCGAAAGACCCTCAGGAGTCGCTTGACGGGCCTCAACAGGTACGAATGCAGTCATGTACTCGTGCATATCTTACTCACGCATTCGCGTTATGACAGGACGAAATGGACGCTCGAAAGTGAATTGGAGGAAATGCGCCGGTGCGTCGAAACGAGACGCCGATCACATCTTCCTATTATTGAGACCCCATCGCCACAAGCCTCCAGCGCGAGTCGGAGGCAAGCTATGAGCAATTACGCTTGTAAGTGGGCTGCTGTTTTGGGACTTCCGCGTTCTTCTAAACATTTTTTACAGGCTGCAGCAGAGTCTGAAGGTCGAAACGCAAGAGCTAAAGCAGTGCGTGTCGCTGTCAGGGTTAACCCGTCGTCGATCGTGTTTCTCTGACATCATTGACCTTGTGCAGGAAACAACGGGAGCTCGAAGACCAGAACGTCGCACTGCAACGGTGGGGATCTCTCCGTTCGCTATACTGTACTGTCGAGGCTGATCGTTTTACATACAGGAAGTTGAAGGGCGCGCAAGCCGTCAGCACGAAGCTCTCCTCCACGCACGGCCGCCTAAAGCGCAACGTCGACTACATCCAACAGCAAGGCTCTCAGTCGCCGGAGCTGCTTCAGAAGATCGCGGGAGGCTCGCTCATGTCGAGCGTCCGGCGCAAGCGACGTGTGGAGGAGTCGTTCAGCCGGCCAATCATGAGCTTACAGGAGACCGTCTCGCGCCTCGCTGCGGAGTCGCAGAGCACAGAACAGTGAGCCTTATGGTCTGCGGCAAAGTGGGATGCTCAGCCGTAAACGACAGGGCACTTGGAACCCTCTCGGCGCGAATAGAGCAAGAGGATTCTGCTCAGCTGTCACAGCGCAGGTCCGTCGCGCGCGTTTTCTTGCCAATGTTAATCCTGCGTACCAACTCCTCGTGTACAGTTCTGTTGCAGAGACTGCGAAGAGGCTTTCTCGTCAGCTGTCCGATACTCGAGCTTCGTCTTCTGAAGACCTGGTCGCGGTTGCTCTGCTGAAGTCCCAGGTCGAATCGTCAGTCCGGTGCGTCGCTCCAGCTCTTTCTGTGGCTCTTTAACCCACCCACCCCTGTAGACGCGAAGGCGATGTCCGAGAACAACTCCTCGCGCTTCGCAGCCAGCTCTCGAACGCACGACGCGCGGCGTCAGAATCTGCAGCTGGTGCCAACACTGAGCTCGAGTATCTGCGGTCTTCAGTGCGTGTATCTGCCACTTGCCCTCGTCTTGTCTGACATGCTTGTTGCAGCGTCTCCCGCACGTGCGTGTTGGTCGGACAGCCTCGAATGCTGCATAGCCCTCCCCTCCCTCCCTCTCCTCCCTGCCTTGACCTCTTTATTGCTTTCTTTTTGCTCTCTTTTGTGCTTTCGTTCTTGAACAATTCCCTTTACACTCTGGACAATTTCCTGCAACCTCCCCCCACGCTCGTTTCTCAATAACTCTACTCTACACAGTCACTACTATTGTACACAATCAGTCCGTATGCTGCTAGCTAATCGGCGTAGGCTACAAGTCTTAGGTCCACCATGCTTCCAACCAGTGTCCAGTATCCAGAGGGTAGTGCACTCCTGCATATTATACAGAAATTTGTCCCGTCCATGCGCGCTCCTCGTATGCGCGGAGGAACTTGTATCCCTGCGCCGAGTCCGGGTCTGCGAGAACTTGGATGGGCGGACGGAGAACGTCGCGTGACGAAATCACGATGCAGAGCATCTTTGCTCGTGAGATTGCAACGTTCAGGCGGCGGCGCTGGAATAAGAAATTGAGATCTTGCAACAACGTCGGTCGATGCGTGTGAGCGAGGCAGCAGATGACTACGTCTGCTTCTTGTCCTGCAAAAGGTGTCAGTGTGTTTCGAACAACGCGGGACAGAGGAAGAGAAGCGTACCTTGCAGGCGTTCGACTGTGTCAACGGTGACGCGCTTCTCCTCACGTTGCGCGGGCGGAGACTTGGAAGGTGACTTGGAAGGCGACTTTGAAGGCGACTTCGACGGTGACTTTGAAGCACGGCTCGACTTCAGATTAACGCGGGCAACAGCGTCTGCCAGTGCATCGACGTCCTTGTCTACCGCAGACGCTGCTAGAGCTGCGTTAACCGCCGTGCGTTGCACCCTGTGCGGAGTAGCCACGAAGATCGTCGCGCTGGGAAGAGCCTCGCGAACTCGATTGATGAGACGTGCCGCGATGTCTGCTTCGCATCTGACGTGAGACTCGTAGCTCGCATGCCCTGGCTCGTCGGATACGTCAAGGGTCAAAAGTGCGAGGGAGGTCGGATGGTGGCCTATGTCAGATGCCTTGTTGAAGGGTCGCTGAGGAGGGGTGATCACGGCCTGCGGCTTGGAGAGCATTGCATCGCCGAGCGCCGCAAGGAAAGCCGCGACATCATCGTCCTCTTGGAAGTGCAATGAGCGCAGTCCATCCGCAGCATGTTTCGTTTCCGACTTCATGGCGTGCATGCGTCGCTTGTATATGGTGGACACGAATTCAGCCAGGTCTGGGTTCAACCTGAAATTCTCCGTGATCTGCACGATTGGGCCGGTCTGACTGGACGTGGTAGAGGACGCTGATGTCGCGAGCCCGGCGACGGATGCCGCACCATCATCGTCAACGATAAGGTCGAGAATCGAGCCAAACAAGGGCGGGCTGGAGTCGGGATATTGCGCTGCGACGATGGTGCCCAGCTGTAGATGATCCCCAGCGAGAACGACCTTCGACTCTTCTGCCTTGAGCCACCGCAGAACTAGAGCAGCAGTGCCGACGCCCATCTGACTCGCTTCGTCGATGATGACAGCGTCGCACTTCAAACTGCCCTTTCGAGCAAAATTGTCCAGCTGATACGCTGTCCCGCAGTACACATGAGTGCTACCATCCGAAACCTTGGTCTGTTCGCTACCTCGCAGGACGTGAACTAGGCGGAGGTTGTCGAGCCAGGCGATAGGATAGGAGCGCTCAGTCTTCTCGTGAACGGAAAGGTACGCGTCCCTAAGGTAGTAGATCTTGCGGAGGAAGGCTTCGATAGCGGCATGCGTGACTGCCGTAACGAAGTAGACTCGCGGAGGGTCTGGGTGACGCTGATGCGCGGCATAGTCGCATTCCACCATCCGCAGCAGCGACAGGGCGATGGTATACGTCTTTCCCGTTCCAGGAGGGCCATGTACGACGGAAAGGCGCGAGGTGATCATGCGCTGGGCAGCCTTATGCTGCGAGTCCTTGAGAAGGAGGGCGGTCGCATCGGTCTGTCCCAAACTCGACAACTCTCGCAGTTGCTTCTGGATTCGAGCCTCGACACCCAACAGGTCACTGGTACCAGACGTGACAGACCTCGCAAAAGCGGCGGGGTCCTGTAGCAGCGCGACATACGGCGGCGTGCTGTTGGCAGTAGTGTCCCAGTCAAGCGCAAGCAGCGCCCGCATGACTTTGGCGAAGTTGAAGTCTATCAAGCGGGGAGTGAGGCGGAACGTCTGGCCGACCTGAAACCGTGTGTTGTTCCAAGGATACAGCTGGAGTGCGACAAGGCGAGCGGCTGGCGTATAGTCGAACGAGGAGATGTTGGCGACAAGGAGGGACCTCGCCTCCGGGTGCAGGTCCTGGTCGTTCCACGCCGAAACCTTGCCCATCATGAACAAGATAGGCATGAACTTCAGATCGTCGAAGAAGTTCTCAGCAGGAATGCCTGAATCGTCAACGCCGTTATCGCGCGCCAGAATCCAGGGAGAGAGCGCTGATTCGCCTTCGGCGGCAAGGTCCAGGCTGCCCTCCTCAACTTCGAAATACCAGACCTTCTCCTTGTCGTCTTTATGGGAGAACGTTAGGCAGATGGCATCCGGGCAGCCGTCGCGCCGGGATATCCATAGCTCCTGCATGCGGGATATGACCTCGAACTGAGCCATCCAGCCGAGCTTCCGGAGCGCAGGGTGCCTGCACAAGTCCATGAACGAATCCGTTGGGAGCGAGCGGGCCTCGTTCAGAAGGAGCGTGGCAGGATCCGGCGTCGCCTGCGATACCATGTGACGGACAGAGTGGATCAGGGCATAACAAGCCGAGTTTCGCTCGCCCAAAGCTCGATCAAGTTCCTCGTGTTCGTGCTGCGCGACGAGGGCGAGAATGTCGTCGTCAGACAGTACGTCCGAAGATCCAGGACACAAGAACGACACAGCCTCCACCAGACCCCAGAAGCCCGGCGACGGAATGGCAACCAACCTCTCGATCTCGTCCTGGAGTACGACGATGCGAGGTAAGTCGCCGAGTGTTCGGTTGGACCTGTCGCCGGTCCCCGCCTTCAGCACTTCAAGGTACTGCTCCAGACGCGCACGAAGCTCGGGGACCTTGCCATTGGGATCGAGACCCAACCGGCGCAGACACTCCTGCAAGTGCGCCTTCTTGATGTACGTGCTCGTCTTGCCCAACAAGTCCATCAAGAGGTCCTGCAGAATCGTCGGCTGGAACATGGTCGAGAGCACAGCTGCTCCATCGCATAGCGCCGCGATGCATGTCCGGACCTGCGCGAGGAGCTGGGTATCGGATGCGGCTTCGGCGGAGAGCGCGATATCGATAAGGTGCTGCTGGATGGCGAACTGCTCTGCACGGGAGAAGGTGTAGAATTGGACACGGGGCGGAGTGCCGGGCAGTGTGGAAATCCAGTGAATGATGTCCGAGAGGTCTGAGACGATATCACGGTGTGCGGGCTTTACGGGCGGCTGGTACGTGAGCTGTTCATGGAACGTGAACACATCAGTTCTATGCGTCTCGATCCTCCCGGATGCGTCCAGAACAACCGTAGCGATGACTGCAATGTCTTCTTCGCGCGGAAAGGCGAATGTACGACGCTTCGTGACCTATTTCGGTGAGAATCAAGTCAAGCAAAGCAACTGAGCGTTAGAACGTACTTGTGCAGTTCCTATCTGCGCTGCGCGCAACACGGCAGACGTGGTCGCTCCGCCGTCAAGACCAAGGCGCTTCTTGACCTTGCGTATAGACGTCGGTCGTTCGCGCTCGAGCCTATCAACCTCCGCGGGATCGCTGAACAGCTTATCCAGCTCCTCAATGTCCGTCCCACTTCTATCGCGAGGAAGAACGTCAAGAATTATGGCCGCCTCATTCGGCGGGATATTGGGGATCATGCCGAGCCGTTTCTCCTTCTTCGTGTTCGCGCGACATGAGCTGACCCATGAGCAGCCCACGCAGAGCGGATTGAAGTGCCAGGAGACGGATTGGCGGGGAGAGTGCACGATGAGCGGGATGCGGTAGAAGAGAAGGTCGTTCAATGCCGCGAAGACGTGCGCAAGAGGGACGCTTTGTGGCTTGCTACCCAGAGGTGGAAGCCATATTGACGCCACGTCGCTAGGCACAATCTTCACGCCGTTATGTTCGCTCGGGAGGATTGCTGCAAGACACAACGCGTAGAAACCGATTTGAACGTGGTGCGAGGTCTGCGATGGAGCTCAACCACCATGTAAGTTGGGCGCGCGAGTAGTACTGACCTTGACATGTGTGGACGACTTGGCATCTATGACTTCCCAGACGACTGCGTCTTCTCCGTCTACCTCGACGCGTGAGAGCTTGAGGAGATCGGGCTTTGCGACGGAGAAAGCGACTGGCTGTGTCCCGCGAGCCGCGAATTCGGAAGCGAAGGTGGGAGAGTTGAACGTGACGCCGCATACATAGAGCTCCTTTTCATCGCCGAAGTCAAGGCTAACGAAGAACTCGGCCAGGTCAGCGCTCGACATGAGGACCTGGTCGTCGACGCGTCGGAGCAGCTTCCGCGCATCCAGGGAGTCGCTGCTCGTGTCAGACGCGTGCAGACGACTTGGACACGTGCCACGTACAACAACCGTTGCTCCCAGATATCGCCTTTGCTGAATTGCGCGTCTGCAGCGGCGGAGACGAGCTTCTCTACGCCGTTCGATTGGCGGTGTTCTCGCGCGCGGTACGATTGGTACAGATACAAATCGCATTGGCGATGGTGGTATATGGCGAGATTCGTCGCAGACTGCAGAATAGGCTGTCAGAGAGCCGCCACACTGGGTGGCGGAGGACGCACGAGACGGTAGGCGGGCTGTTCGAGTTCTACGGCGACTCGGGCAACGTCTGCGGCCTTCTCTGCGTCGTAGTTGGCCTCTATGAGAGCGATGGCGTCCATCTCTGCTGAAGACAGGTCTAAAGTCCAAGGGTGAGCTACGAGGTCGAGTCTGTGCGCGCCGTGCTGACCAAAGCTGGGCAGGAAGCCGTCGCTGTCCTGGGACGAGACCCAGTGCTCCGAGTCCTGGGAGCTCTGGGCTTGCATGGGTTGGGAGTTGAGATGGATGGAGGAGAACAACGAGTACAATAGGGCATGGCCGTTTGAATGTGGCACCGGCTGCAAAAGGACGCGCGCGTCGGGACTCTGCGTCCTGGAAAATGTCCCTCAGCTCGGCGCACGCGTTCATTCGCGCCCTCAAGGCCCAGACAGACCCCCCGCCAGCAGAATCTCGCCAAAAAATAGACCTTGCACGCGACGCATGGCACACCCAGTCGCTCTACGTCCCGAGCAAGCCAGAAGTCCTCGTAGACTGGCTGCTCTCCCATCTCCTCAAATTCCACGACGCGTAAGCATATTTGTGCAGCTATAATGGCTTGCCTCTCATGTTACATTAGACTACGCGATATACGCTATTGGACCCTGCTCGACGAAATATTCCAGCACGACGAGCGCGCGAAAAATCAGCGCGCATGGCTGCTACCGATCCTGAACCGCATACCGACGGTCCCCATCCTATCGTCGTTCCTCGGCCAGCTTGCCCAGCACCACACATCTAGCGTGTCTGGAGATCTCGTGCGCGCCGTTACGCGCTGCTATGCGGTCATATGGCCGCTGGCCGTGCCCAAAGCCAACCACGACGCTCTCGTCGAATGTTTCTGGGTTCTCTTGACAGTCGTCGCGTCCTCCCCAGCGGCCACCAATGACTTGCCAATCGGGGAGCTTGCCAACATGATATCCGCGCAATTCACAAAGACCTTCGCATCGTCGCCGTCAAAGCGAAAAGTGCGTGCTCTCCGCTTTGTCCAGAATATCCCGACTGAACTGTCGTCAGATTTGCACGACATTCATGCTGGATAAGCACGTCGAGCATTGGTTGCGTGCAATTACCCGCGGTTCCTCTGACGTGCGCGTTGCAACGTACGGAGCGGTATCGGACATGCTTTTCAGCGTCGAAGGCATCCGCCATCTCATCCTAGTACCCGAAGAGTCCGCAGACAGATTCTTCAGCAAGCTGTCCGATCTGGGACCTGTTCCGGGCTTTGCACAGACATGTCTCCCCGACCTCTTCTCGTCTTTCGCACAGGCGGTCCGCAAGCACCGTTCAGCGTTGTTCGCTGAAGGCAGTAACGCGTCGGGATCTGGCGCTACGACAGTTGACGAAGCATGCGTGTCCTTCTTCAGCTCATGCGTTGCGTACATCGGACAATGTTACGATGGCACCGGAGAACAATGGCCCGCACACATACGCCTCCTCGACGCTGTCCGCAGCGCAAACCTTTACAGTCGTGGCTCTGCATGGCGTAACGAGCTGATCGCACTTACGCTCAAAGCTGCTGGAGCGCTCGATACCCAAAACGCTGATTCGGCATTCGCTGTGCTCACGAGCCTGCTACGGCTAGACTACGATATTGTCGCGGACATCTGTCCTCATGTCATCAAGCTCATCGCATTCGTACGCACCCCCGTTCATTTGCCGCGCTTTTCGCTGACCAAGCGGCGTGTATTCAGGCAGCGGACACATCACTGGGTGGAGCAGCAGACTTCGCGTCAAACGCGCTCGAATACGCAAGCAAAACTCGCACCGTCGACGAGCATCTCCTCATGGTATCAACATGCCTCCGCGCCGAGCAGCCCGATGCAAAACAGGCATATATGCACGCATGCCGCGGAATCTTCTTCAGCCACGCCTGGCGCACGCAGATGAAGTCTGCCGTGGAGGTCTTCCTCAGCCCCGGGCAGGCGGCGCATCTCGCGACGGAAACTCTAGCTGCTGTACAGGCGGAATGGGAATCAACAGGCGCCCGCCTTCGAGTGCCTGCGAAGAAGAAGTCGAAGGCGGGGAGTCAGGATGTCACTGCCTTTGCGCTCTCGCTGTACTTCGCGGCGGACGTCCTCTCGGCGCTCTTTGTGCGCTCGCTGTCCGTGGATGCGCCCCAGGAGGAACATGTCATCAAACTGGTTCAGATCCTCGATGAGGTCGACACTGTGCTCTCTGGGCAATTGGCAGGTTCGTGGGAGCGTCAAACGCTGCAAGCTTGCACGCTGCGGTGTCGCTACGCCGTTGCAACTGTGTGGCCTTCTTCGGTCCTGTCCTCCGTTCCCGCGGTCCTTGACGCGATGTTCACCGCCGAGGTCGATGTCCCGGAACTCCGATTCGAACTGGTACAGTTTGCTAATTCGCGTTGCCCTACCTCGTTTGCTGACGGACTATACGTTTTATTAGGATCGCACTTTGCTTCGACTCATTCCCGCCATGGGCGGCGATAAGAGCCAGAAAGTCGACGCATTGCTGAAGCGTCTGGCGCGAGATATGGACCCTGAAGTCGCTTGGGACGGTTCAGTCTGCATATCGGCCGACTCTCCAAGTTGTGCAGCGATTGCAGCGACCGCAGCTTGGTCATCAGTCATACATCGTTGGTTGCCAATCCTCGAGTATGTGCAGTTACTGGCATGTCAAGTCCTAACGCTTAACGGGCCTTTCACCAGCACATACACCACAGGACCGCAACTGCGCGCGCTGGTCAAACTGATGTTCCAGACCTACAGAGCATCTGTAGATACTCATGACCGATATACAGCGGGAACTCTCCTTCAACGAGCTTTGAATGATGCCTCGCTTTGGGAGCTCCGTAATATCCGCGGTCAGTTCATTGCACCTTCCGCACCCCGAAATCGTGACTCATTCCCAGTTCTATGAGTTCATAGAACAACTCGTCGAACAGCTTTCAGACGATACCAAGAGCCTGGTCGACGTCGATGTCTCTAAAGCAATAAAGAGCTCGAAGGGGAAGAAGAAAAGTCAACTTGGAGCGGAAGACTACGAGCGCACGCTGTCGGCATTCCGCTTCGCCTTTGGAATGCCTCCTGCGGTACTTCCGAAGGCCGCGCGAGAGGAATTGCTCAGTCGTGCGTTCACCGCGGATGTGATTTACAAGAGCGCATCGCACCGGGTGGATATTCGCAGGTGCATCGCACACCATGCGGCAGGCGGCTTCATCAGCTTGGTTCGTTTTCTTTATGATAATGAGATTGTGCTGATGACTTCAAGGCGTTGGAGATCGCTCTGCACTTCATCGACTGCGATAACGCTGAAGATGGCGCCGTACCTGGGTTTGCCGAAGTGACACTTGAGGTCGCGGATCTGCTCTTCGCGTGAGTCAGTGATCCCTAGGCTCGTCACTGTAGCTCAAGCTCCCGCAGTCGCGCGTGCGCTGAAGCTTCGAGTGACGCCGCTCAGGCATACGCAGCGCATTTCGCGGACGTTCTGAAGAACTCGGCCCGCCGCTGCAACTTGTCACTCGACGAGCGACTGGCGGCCAAATATCTAAAACATCTCTCGCCGTCCATGTGAGTTGACTTTTACTTTCATTTTCGAGGAATGCTAAGTGAATTCAGGGCTGCTAGTGGTTGGGCGCAAGAGTTCCTGCGAGTCGTCGCGGCGCATGTCGATGGCATCGGTCGTCGACTGCAGCAAAGTGCGGACGACCTTCTGCAAGTGGTACATGCGCTCGGCCTGGCCACTGCCGCTACTCGCGCAGCACGGCGACTAGGCGTCTCGTGTAAGCGGTTTCGCGTCGCTCATAGCTTGGTTCTCATCGAGGCTCAGTGTCCGCCAAGTTGGACTTCGCTGCCAGCGTATTGCCTCAAGTTGTCAAGACCTTGCATGGGTCGCCAGAGCTGCGTTCACGACCAGAGGCTCTGGCACTGTGCACGCAGCTGCTTGTCCTCCTATTCACCAATTTGTCGCACGGGCCCGAGGGTGCTATTACTCTGGTGGCCGCGTTCGCGACGTTTTCAAGACTTCTCGGACTCGAAAGTACGTATATTTCATGTTGTATATCCACATTCTTACTGAGGTCCTCGTGTTGTAGGACTTTCCACTGCGGCTGATGAGCAGATCATCGACACCTTGAGAACTTTACCGTTAGCTTCGTACCAGGTTCTCTTGAAGGAACTGCAGGATGCCATCCATTCGCTGCCGCGAGACCGTTCCAGTGACATCTGCGCGGTAATCCGTCTCTCGACGCTGCTCTGCCGCGAGGTTCCAGAAGGCGCTTCCAAGCTTGCGCGCGACCATGCACGCGCATGTCTGACGACAGCAGCCAACGACGGGTTCGCGCGACACCAGGACCCGTCTGTTCGCTTGCAAGTGCTTCGTCTCATCGAGACAATGTGCCGGGACCGCGTAAGCCTCGTCGTTACATTTCTAGTGTTGCATTGCTGACCATCGCCATAGCCCATGTCGCTGCAGCTTCAGGATGTTGGACAGGTGTGGCTGCTGCTTGCACACATACTCGCCCCATCTACGTCTCACGACGAGAGGACGAGTTCTGCGCATTTCCACGCCATCGTAGCGACAGCAACGTCGATGGTCCGCCTTCGTCGCGACCTTGTTGCCCCGACATTGCCGCATCTTACACATGTCCTTCGACTCCTTGTCGGGGCACTGCGCGCGCCGCGCCCTCAGCTAGGCGCGAAGCAGCTGCGCGATGTCTGCAACGACCTCCCGCGTTTCGTGTCTGCGCGCAGCGACGGGACCGGTGCTCTGGGACCCGACGAAGCGCGTGCTCTGGCGCGACTCATGACAGTACTCAGCACGAAAACGACTATCGTTGGACGATCAGACGATCGTGTGCCTGCGTCTCTGACGCGGCCATTCGCAAGGCACGCTCCAGGCGTGCTATTGGCGTACGTGAAAGCGGCCAGCGCGCCGCTTAGCGTGCTCTCGCTCGCCATTCGGCGCGAGCTGGAACCGGGAGTGTTTGCGTTGTGCGCTATGAGCGGCGAACATGGGCGGGACAGCATCATGGCGGGCACTGCTGGTGCACCACTCGATGCGGCGGGCAAGGCGGTGTTCAAGACTGTCTGGAAGGAGTTTGAGAAGCAGAAGTACGTAGGTACGGGGTAGAGGAGACGAGCGCGTCATGCCTGGGGTACCTTAGGGGCGTGGGATTTTTGCTCGTGTGCATGCCAAGCAAAATTTTGCATGATGGCGAGAGAGCCTGTTTGTGGTCGTATGGCGCAGTGAGCACAGTTTATCAGAGCCCCAGACGTGTCAAGTAAACAGTGTAGAACGTGCGCTGCGTTACGCCAGCACGGCGAGGTGGGACACGCAAAGGCTCTGACTGTTTCGGCAAAGCGCGGGAGGACTCGGAGCGGCGCAGGCACCCCTGTGATAATCCCGTCTCTTTCGCTTTCTCCACCATCTGGCGCAACTTTAACGACACGAACCACCAACGACTATGCATTTCTTCTCCCAGCTCTTCCAGTTCGAGTGAGCCCGTCGTCGTCCTAGTCGTCCTGGAGCGCAGCGTGCTGACTCGCAAAAGGCATCCATGGCTCCATGTCAGCCACGGGATCTGGTACAAGTATCCCAACCCGTACTGCGCGCACGTCGCCTCGGTCGACGTACTAGACCGCTCTGTAAACCCTGAGACCGGCGTCGTGCGCACCGAGCGCATCATCGGTGTACGACAAAACGCGCCGGCGTGGGTCATCAAAGTCCGTATAGCGCCACTTCCACTTGTTATGGAGCGCGATTTCCTGACGCGCACTGCAGATTCTGGGCTGCACGCCAGACACCTACGTGCGCGAGGTCTCGTTCGTAGACCCGGTCACGCGGCACACGAGCCTCACCACGGTCAACTTGAGCATGTCGCAGTACCTGACCGTGCTCGAGCGGATCCACTACCTGCCGTCGGCAGACAAGCCTGACACGACCGAGTTCCACCAGACGGCCGAGATCCAGGCTGCGCGGGGGACGTGGCGTGCGTTGGCCGAGCGATTAGAGCGTTGGAGCGTAGAGCGCATCTCCCAAAATGCACAGGCCGGGCGAGAAGGATTCGAACATGTCCTGCGCACCTTCCAGACACCGTCGCAGGCCATCGAGGCATCAGCAGCATAACTGCAGTCTGGATCGGATCCCTATTATCGCTATTTTTGCTGCATTTTGGGCCCCTGGTAGTACACTGCACTTTGTAATGCATACACATAGACTTTGAGCTCCTCTCTGTGCCCGCGCCCGCCGTCAGGCTGTTCTGAACGAATCTGCCCATCTGTGCGAGGACTGCTTCCCAGGTCGAGGTGTGATTGCGGCATTTGCGCCGATAGGCGAGGGACCCCGTTGGGATGGCTACCGCGGCGCGTCCGTACCAGCAGCGCGGGTCGGTTCGAAGCCGTGCGCCTCTTGCCTCCACCCTCACCGCAATCCCTTTTCGTTGGCCTGCACGCCCGGCAGCGCCGCGGATTCCAGCGCCCCTCCTCCCTCCCTCAGTCCTTTCTTTCTTACTTACTTTCTTTCTCTGTACCAGAGCCCTAGTGGCCTTACTGCTGCACACCTTGTAAGCACAGCTCTCGCTCACCGTCTCACACGCTCACACGGCTCCCCAGTACACCCTTCGCCATCCAGAATGCGTGTCGTTAAAGCAATGCTGGCCATGGTGCCGCTCAAGCTCGTCGTAAGTTTCCTGCTCGCGTGCACGCCGATCGTAGCTCATTTGCACCGCCCAGTGGGTCCGCATCACTTCTTCCAAGACCACCTCGACTTTCTTCCTTCTCGCGCTCGTGCACTGTCTCGTTCAGATCGCGCTCGAGCTCTTTGCCTACAGTCTCAATGCACGCGCCTTCGACCTTCTCCGCGCCGTTGTCCGCGCCGGCGACCCGACCGCTCTCGCCGATCTTGACGGCGGTCTCGCCATCTGGGGAGACCACAACCTGACCATCTGCCACGGCGTACCGAGCGAGGAGACCTGCCAGGTTGTTTGGCACGAGCAGAACGTTGATGGAAGCCAGCAGACGCCGCAGGAGGCCAATATTGCGTCGACGTCTTCTACCGTCTCTGAGGCGTCTACTTCTACAGTTGAGGCGTCTACTTCTACACTCGCGCCTACGACTTCTACGACCAGCGTCGTCGAGGCACCTTCCCAGCCTGCACCCGCTGCTCCCTCAGCTGTAACTTCGTCCAGTGTCCCTGCACCGGCACCCGTCGAAACTGTTCCCACTGAATCTTCGTCCGTGTCTTCGAGCGCGACCGAGACGCCCGCCACTAACTCTCCCGTTGCCTCGGTTTCCTCTGCATCCGAAGTCTCGTCTACGGTCTCCTCTACTACCACTGGCACGACGTCAATCTCTTCGTCAACGTCCGCACCGAAGCCTACGGCGACGAAGGTTGTCGTTGTAACCGTGCCCGAGCCAGCTGGTGGCAGCGAGCTCGAGGACAGCGATGATGAGGACAGCGATGACGAGGATGACCTCGACGATGCTGCCTCCATCTCGTCTGCGGACTCTGATGATGATGATGAACTTGGGCTGGAGCGCCGTTTCGACTTCGTCGAGGAGGAGCTCAAGCCTCGCTTCGTGGACAGCCACCGCAAGCCGGCCACGCTCGGCCGTCGCTGGGTGGACCAAGCTGCGCTCGACACGCTCACCAAGGAGCAAGTTCGCAGCTTCGTCGATAACGCAAAGCGCGAGTCGATCCATCGCGTGCTCGACGACTACGGCGTTGTCCTCGGTGTCCAGCTGCTGGACGTGAACGCCGCCAACGGTACCATATTCATGGACCAGACCTGCCTCGAGACGCTGCAAGTCCCCGTGCAGAGCCTGCGCCAGTCGTTCCGCGTCGACTTCACCTTCGTCGCGTTCCAGGTCTGGGTCCTCGGCATGTCCGTCGTCGCGCTGCTCAACGAGTCTGTGCCCCACATGTGCGTGCCGAACAATTATTTCATACCCTCCCGGACATCGAAGCACCTTCGCTTATACTTACTGCTAATTCAGTGTCGCGGCGTTCATGACGCATCTGCTCGCAACCGCGTGGTCCGGCTACCAGCTGCAGCTCACTGAGGCGTTCCGCACCGAGTTCAACACACTCGTTACGAACGGGCCGTGCGGTGCCAATCTTCTTCCTATGTACTGGGGCCCCCGCCGCAACACCGAGATTTCCATCCTCGCGCTCAACATTGCTGTCATGTTCGCCATCGGCTTCTTCTCCTACAAGCTCCTCAAGGTAGATCCATAATTATCTGTGGCCGAACTGTTGCTAACTGGGAATTGTTACTGTTGTGCAGTCCTTCGGCTGGCAGACGTTCAAGAAGATCGGCGCGTCGTTCGTCATCAACCGCTGCTACCGCGTACGCCGCCATCCATCCAGGAGTCTCCGCTTCAGATGGAACTGACATGGAATCACGTAGCTCGTGCTTGCGTTCAGCATTGCAGTGCAACTGTCCGTGTTCTTCATCGGCGCCGACATTGCCCTGTGGCTCGACCAGCTGTACAACGGGACGTTCGGCCGCTTCGGTACGCACCGCGACATCTTCAAGGGCCTGTACATCGGCTTCCTCGTCTTCCTCTTCCCGTGGCTCGCGATCGGCTGGTTCTCTGTGCGCCGCGAGTCGCGCATCTGGATGGGCGTATTCCTCGGCGCGGCGATTGTCATGGTCTCGGGGTGGGCGGCCATGTTCGCTGACCGTGCGTTCTTGTGGACGTTCCGCACTTGGGACTTCTTCGCCGTCATCACCTGCGCGGCTGCCGTCCTCCTTGGTACGACCATCGCGCTCGGTGTTGCCTGCCGCCTCAACTTCGGCAAGGGACTTCCCAGCTACCGTACGTCCTTTGAGCGGGTTATATATCCTTCGCTTTCTTATCATCTGTGCAGTCAAGGAGTTCGAGCTCGGCACTGAAGAGCCTGCGTGGGAGCCAGCCGATGAGAAGTATAGCTACGGCGACGAGGAGAAGCTCGTCAACTTCCCGTCCGCGAACGGCGATAGCCCCGTCCCGACGTTCTCGGCCGCGTTCGGTGGCCCGGAGGGACTCGAGCGCCTGCGCACCATGAGCCGCCCCTCGACGCTCGCGAGCCGCCCTGGCATCAGCATGCACGCACGCGGCGGCAGCACGTCCGGCTCGATGGACTTCGTCGGTGGCCTCCCGCAGCGCCCCAATGTCGCTGTGACGATCTCGCGTTCGGTCTCGGCCAGCTCGCGCTCGACCGTCGACACGCCGATTGACCAGCCGTACATGACGCACAACGACGCGCAGCGCCTTGCACTGACGCGCCTCAACACCGGCGACAGCCAGCGTAGCTACAATAGCCAGACCTCGGGCTCTTCGGCATCGAACCGCCTCCAGCGCCAGCGCTGGGCGATCGAGTAAACATCGCTGCCAGAGATAGAATACCTCACACCGCGCGTGGAGATACCAGAGTACACCTACCATCCCACCTAAGTCGACTAACAACTTTCGCTTCGTCCGCGCGCACCGCTCACCAAGGCTGGGCTGTGACGCGCCCTTTCTCAATCCCCCTTCCACTCAGAGGCTCCGGGTGAAGCGCTGTAAAACCACAAATACACTTCATTTGCAGGTGGGCAAGAACCATTTACTCAACGAACGTGTGACTATGATGTGAGCAGATATGCATTGTTATCATACAAATGAGTGCGTCTACTACAGTGGCATGCAAGATAGTGGGTATCAGTATAGATGAAGATTCATGGCGGTCCCGACTCTGGTGGGCTGTCGAGATCGGACATGGTCGGCGACGGCGCACGCATAAGTGCGACCTCCTTTTCGTGCAAGATGGCGGCCTGTCGTGCGACCTGCGCGCCGTCGAATTCTGTGCTGGATGCAATAGCTGCTGCTGAATCCGGCGCCCCGGCCTCGTTCTCCTCCTCATACTCCCTAAGAGCCTCTCTAAAGTCAACCAACCACTGGTGGTTCATGAGCTCCTCAGCCGTGGGTCGTTTCATTGGGTCGATCGTTAAGCATTGCTGGATGAAATCGATGCCCAACTCGCTCAATTGACCTGGTTCTGGAAGCGGAGGATGCTGTGTCGCAACTCCAATGTGGAACATAATCGCCCTAAGAAACTGTAAGCTTCACAGAAGTCTGCCTGTACCGAGCCACGCACCATTCATTGTCCAGGTTGCTCCAGGGCTTCTTGCCTGTCGCGAACTCCAGAACGACACAGCCGAGCGCCCATATGTCCATTGCGCCCTGCCTTCCACGACGGTTGCCTTTGATAACCTCCGGGGACATGTACATCGGAGTGCCGGTAAGACTGTTGCGCATACCATCAGGGAGCGCAACGGTGCTCATTCGTGTGCGCATGATGGACTTGTGATTACGCTGTAACACCTTGGCCGCGCCGAAGTCGACCAACTTGATGACACCCTCGGAGTCGAGCAAGATGTCTGGATAATATCAGCAGAGGTCTTCGACACATCAGATCCACTCACTGTCGGGCTTGATGTCGCGATGCACGATGCCCTTGGAGTGAAGATACAGGAGACCTTCGAGGATCTGCATCGTGTAGACCTGTACGATGCGTTCGTCCTCGATCCGCCCCAACTCAAGCAGCGCCGCCAGACTACCTCCCTGACAGAACTCTTCGAAGATGTAGATCTTGTCACGGTGCACCTCGATACCGTAGAACTGCACAATGTTAGGATGGTGCAGCATCTCCATGACGGAAAGTTCGTCCTTGATCTGCTGGTAAAGGCTCGGCAGACTCGTAACATCGTGGAAGCGAATCTCCTTGACGGCCATGAGCCCGCCCGAGTCGAGGTTCATGGCGAGGTACACGGAGCCGAACGCGCCGGCACCGATGAACCGACCCTGCTGCCAGCGCACAGAGATATTCGTGCCCGCCGACGCGAGGAACTGCAGCGAACGATCCTCCGGACGCTCTTCGTCCAGCACGCGACCGACTGTCCGTTGCTCGGAACCCAGCTCTGCGCGACGCGAGTCGATCTCCGCCAGCGCAGAGCTGATATTTTCGCGGAACCGGCGGATACTGCGGTCGAGCGGCGCTGTGTGGTCCGTGAAGAACGCCGTGTACGAGAACTCCTCCGGGTTGGGGGCCCAATCGTCGTAGTCGACGTCATCCGGATTGGACGCGGCGCGCGTGAGACGCTCGCGCTGCATCTCCTCGACGCGCTCCTGCTCCTTCTTCGCCTCGACAGTCGACCGCGCGCCGAGGATGTCGAAGTGGCTAATGAGCAGAGTCATGCAGCTCGCGACCTTCTGCCGGAGCTGCGCGAAATCCGCGTCGGACATGTGCAGGATGTTATTGCGACGCGTGCGGAGCATGGTGAACTCGAGCGCCATGACGGCCCAACGGAAAGTCCGGCGGTCGTTCGGGTAGCAATCGTCCGTGATGAAGCTCACCCACGATATGGCGAGCCGTGTGAGCAGCGAGTTGAACTTGACCCACGCGGGGCCGTCCATATGCTTCTGCGCGTACTGGCCCTGCTCTGACGCAAAGAGAAACCAGTTCTCCTGCAGCTCCTGTGAGCCGGCGATGTTGTGCAGCACCTTGCGCACGTCGTGCATCGAGTGGATAATCGTCTCCGCAAGACGCACGGTCGCGCGCGAGATCTTGCGGAGCTCGCGCGAGACGGAGGGGAAATGCGACTGCTGCTGGGTTACGACCGTCAGCTTACCGAAGGGCGTGGGCGTGTGCCCGTCGCTAGCTTCCTCGTCCTCCAACATCTGGTTAAACAGCTGCTTCGCCCGCGCAAGATGCCCATGCGCCCCATTCGCAACTAGACGAAGACGCCGGTCGCGCACGTCCAGTTCGATCTTCGGTATCTCCAACAAGAGCACTGCGCCTTGCCACAGGAAGCGTTGACAGGGCGAGAGGATGAGCAGGTACGTTGCATCGTCCATGCCGTCGTCAAAGTCTTCGTAGCCATGATCGCTGGCTGACGCGCCCGCTGCTGTACCCTTTGGCGAGAACGCGCGTGTAAGCATCTGGCGAACGATGTGTGGCCGGTCCTTCAGCGACTTCTCGATCACGACGTAGGTGCCGTCCTCTTCAAACGACTGCGTATACACAAGGACGTGGTCGGTATCGACCAGGGCATTGATGAACTGATCGAGGTTGACGTTTTCGAGGCTGTACTCTGCAGAATTGAGGAACAGTTGGTTGAGCGTTCTAAACGTCTGCGTTAGAGAGAGCGCGCGACTGTACATAACACAAGGCGGCTTACCGTGTAAAGCGCTGGAGCTTGCGGTACCGCAAACGCACGCCCTCGAGCACCTTGTTGAACCAATTCACCGTCTGCTCGTTGGACATCTTCTTGCTCTTGCCTTTGACGGGAACCTGAATCTGGGTCTCGAAATAATCGATAACTCGGATCATCAAACGGTTGGTTAATGAGCTGCGCGCGCATGAGAATTGGCAGCAGCAGCACAAGGGAAGCACACACCATAGTTGCTCGGCGACGAACGCAGAACCACCCTCGACGGAGACACAGACGTCGTTGAACACTTGCCAGTTCGCCTCTATGACATCCGTCTCCTTGAAATAGATGGTCTTCTCGCCGCTCTTGAGCTTCAGATGGATGAGCTTGAACAGGCAGCCGAGACTCTCGAGGATATCATCGTCGTAGTCCTCAGCAAAACACGGCGGGAGGTTCCAGTACCCGCGGGCGTCAGGCGCAGTGAGCGCCTCGTATTCGCGCTTGAGCGTGCATGCAAGGCCGAGCGAGAGCTTGAAGTCGTCCATCATCTGGTCAACGGCGAGGACGTCCGGGTCCTTGAGCTTATTGGCGTAGTCGATGCGCACTCGTAACGAGGCTTGCACGAGGCGCGTCGGGAAGGCGCACAGCTGGCTCAAGCCCGTCTCAAAGCCCGGAAGACGCAGCGTCGCCCACATCTCAGCGTGTGCGCATATCGCAGTACGCGCAGCCTTGACGAACGTGTGTATCGTCTGCAGCGCGCCCTTCTCAAAGCGAACCTGAAGCGTGTCCTCCTTTAGTATGCGCTCGACAAAGGTGATAGTGTCTGGGTTCTCGTCCTGCCCAGCCGTATTCGCCGCCGTTCGCCCACCGAACAGCGGGCGTTCGTGGTTCGGTATGGGCGTGTTGAGATCCAGCGTCTCGCTGCCCGTCCATTTCTGAAGCGTGGAGATCTGGTGTGGAAGTGTGGTCGCGAGATTCCACCATGCGGTGAGCGCGTCAAGGCGCGCCTGAAAGTCCTCCTGCGCACACATCGGCTTGTCGACAATCAACGCCTTCGTGTGCGGGTAGAGCGACTGCGCGACCTCCCAGCGCTGGAGCAGGCCATGGACAAGGGGCATAGGGCTCGGCGGGGGCTCGCCCTCTGCAAGCGGCTCAGGCACGCGGAAGGAGAGTATCTCATTGATGACGGGGTCCACGACGCGTATTCGGCGCTCCTCCAACAGACGGCGTTCGAGCTCGTCGCCGCGACCGGCAAGCCTCGCGCGCAGGCCTGTCCATGTGGATATGTGGCGAACGACCTCCTCCTCGGACCCGGACTCGAGGGCGATGGCAATACGCGTCTTTTCGGAGCGGAGGACCTCGCCGTCCATGACGGAGGCGAGCATAGACTGCCACTCGAGGCGCTCGCGCGTACGCTTGTCGAGCGGGTCGCTGTCGAGCAGGACGTCGTGCAGCTCGCCGCCGCCGCGCGACGCAGGGTCCTCGACGTCGGAGACGACCTCGTCATCAGAGTCGCCGACGTCTATGAGCTGTCCGAGACCGCGCTGGAAGTAGTGGAGATCCGGGTCACTGCGGTTGTCGTCGTCGGCGGAGCCAGTTGCAGCGTCGCGTCTGAAGCGGTTTATGAACTGGGAGTAGACCGCTGAGCTGTGCCTGGAAGTGGAGGGCCCCGCTCTGCTGTCCGAGTGGCTGGTGTACGAGTTGGCCTGCTTGAGCGAGTAGCGCGAGTGGGAATGGGAGTGCGGGTGGGAGTGGGCGCTGGAGGACTGGGAGAGCGGGTAGGAGAGCGTGCGGGACCACTGGTCGTCGGGGTCGCGGTCTGCGAGGTCCTCGTCGTTCTCCTCGTTGTGCGGATAGAGCGTCGGCTCGTGCGTTGCAGCCCGCCGCATCGCTGCCATGATGATGACACAAACGGAGAAAGTCGACCGCTAACCCCGCACCCGCTCCTGCTTTCACCAACATGGGTATCCTGGAAAAGGTACGCGCCCTCCGCTCGGGAGCCCCTGGAAGAATGCTGACTACGCGCACGCTAGATCAAAGAGATCGAGGGTGCGCTATTGCAATCAAAATGCGCCAGCTGACACCCGTCTAGAGGAGATGGCGAGGAGTACGTACGTCCTGTATGTCTATACAACGCCGTCTAACCTCTCTACGCAGCCCAGAAGAACAAAGCGACAGAATACCATCTTGGAACGTCTCCATCTCTTCTGTCTGCTCTCTCCTGACATTATCACCACCAGGTCTGCTCAAAGCAAAGCTCGCGCGCTACAGAGCCGAGCTCCTCGAACCCACCTCCAAGTCCGGCGGCGCAGGCACAGGCTTTGAAGTCCAAAAATCTGGCGACGCGGTACGTCCACGTCCTATTATCCGTCGCGTCACGGTCTCCTAATGCTGCTGTCAGCGTATATGCTTGATCGGCTTCCCGTCCGTCGGCAAGTCCACGCTCCTCAGCAAGCTCACAAAGACAGAGAGCGCCGTTGCGAGCTACGAATACACTACGTTGACGGTACGTCTCGTTGACTACATTTCGATTGGCGTTGGGGTTGACACACGCGACAGGCGATCCCTGGCGTACTCGAGTATGAGGGTGTGCGCATGCAGCTGCTTGACTTGCCTGGTATCATCGAGGGTGCCAGTCAAGGTCGCGGTCGTGGTCGGCAGGTCGTCGCAGTCGCCAAGACGTCCGACCTCATCCTCATGGTGCTCGACGCGACCAAATCGCACGAGCAGCGGAGGCTGCTAGAGGTTGAACTCGATGCCGTTGGCATACGGCTCAACAAGCGGAAACCGGACATCGTGTACAAGAAGAAGACTGGCGGTGGTGTACGCGATGCTTTATTGCTTTGCGGTACGAATGCGCTGACTTGTTCCTTTGCAGATAACAGTACGTCCTTGAAGCAGTTGGTGTCCAGCCTCTTCCCTGAGCAAGCCCTTCATGCAAGATCAACGCGACGGTCAAGTTGACCAAGATAGACGAGAAGGCAATTCGAACGGTCCTTGCTGGCGTGCGTACAGATCATTCTCTTGCTGCCTCGACTGACTTTACGCAGTACAAGATACATAACGCAGACGTGATGATACGAGAAGACGTTACGATTGACGAGTACGCCCTCTTAAGTACTCAACGAGTTTTCACTGATCTCATATCACAGATTCATCGACGTACTCATCGGAACGCGCAAGTATATACCATGCCTATACGTCTATAACAAGGTTCGCGACATACAGTACATGCTGGCTCGTAACATAACCTGACCGCCTGCCATATCATAGATCGACGCGATATCCTTGGAACGACTGGACGAACTCGCGCGCGAAGACCACACCATCGTCATCTCTTGTGAGCTCGGCCTCAAGTACGTTTCCTGCTGAGTTATCAGCGCTGTTGTGCATCTCTAATCGCGCGGTCCGTCTAGTCTCGACCGTCTTGTGAGCAAGATATGGGACGAGGCTGGGCTCGTGCGCGTGTACACCAAGAAGCGCGGCGAACATCCAGACCTGACGGACCCCGTGTGCTTGCGACACGGTTCGACCATAGAGGTGCGACCTTCTCCATCCAAGCACCATGGCCAGCCGATGCGACTGACCTGCAGGACGTCTGCGACGGCATCCATCGTTCGTTGGCTGCAAACTTCAAGTATGCGCTCGTATGGGGCAAGTCGGCGCGGTTCAATGCACAGAAGGTGGGCGCCGCGCATCAGGTGCGCGACCAGGACGTTGTTAGCAGTGAGTGGCAGTTCTATTCTCTGTTCCCGTGGTAGGTCGCGTGCCTGGCCCTGCTGACGACTCGTTCATTCTGTCAGTTTTTACGAAGTAAGATGGAGAGAGAGCCTGTTCGCTGTGAGCGTCGTGTACTTTGTAATCCAATGCCAGTGGCCGAGTGATCGAGATTGCGATTGCGTGTACAGTCTGGCTGGACGGCGAGACCCGTTGCGGTGCGGCCGCATTGAGAAGGCAGCCGGGCCCCACTCCAGAGTCCGCACCTGCCTTTACTTCTTGCGAGACCACGAGAAACGCAAGGTCAACCCACACAAGCTCAAACCAACTTTCTATGAAGCTCTTTTCGCAGTCGTTTCACTACGAGTCAGTCAATGGTATTCTGTACTTGGAGAGTCTGTGTCTGACCCGAAGCAGCGACAACTGGACCATCGTCGCGCTCGCGTTCTTCCTGCGGTACCCGAACCCGTACGCGTCGCACGTCCTCTCGTGCGACGTGATCTCGCGCGAGTTCACGGATGCCGGGGCGCTGCGCACGACGCGCCTCATCCTCAAGCGCGGGAACCTGCCCGCGTGGTTCCCGGCGGGCATCATGCCGCGCCAGGAGAGCTGGGTCGTCGAGGAGAGCGAGGTCGACCCGCATGGCCGCGTCGTGCGCTGCGTCACCCGCAACCTGGACCATGTCAAGTCGCTCCAGGTTATCGAGAGCACGGAGCTCAAAGAGGCTCAGGACGGGTGCGCAGCACCATGAACGTTTTGCGTGAGGCTCAGACTGACTCGTTGCGTGCAGGAAGAGCACGTTCCAGCATACCGACGCCCGTTTCGTGTCGCGTTTCGGGTGGGGGCTCACTAAGCGGATCGAGCAGTTCGGTGCGGCCAAGTTCAAGGCCAACGTCGAGCGGGTGCGCATGTTTAGTGCTATCCCGTCGCCCATACTGACCTTATAACTCTCTACAGTCACGGCAGGGCATTTCGCTCGTCCTGCGCTCTTTACGCGAGCTTCGCGAAGCGCGCATGCACCTCGGCGCCGGCGCACCGTCCCTCAGCGCGCGATTAGATTTTAGCGGCTACAGCGCGATGGCCAGCTCGAGTCGCTCCTCGTTCCACACCGAGTTCACCCCGGAGTCGTAAGTTCACGCAGTCGTTCTCTGGAGTTCTGTGTACGTCGATGGTTTGTATTTGTACCTGGTACCTGTGTTACTGTGGTAGTTAGTTAGCAAGCACGCACGCAATCCCCTCCCCTCCACCTTCTGCATTGGTTGAAAAATAGCATACCTATTAGCTCGACGCAAGTCGCTCTCTTATTTTTCCTGTTGCCGCGAGAACCTGAGGTGCGATCTGAATCCTGAACCGAAGCGATGATGTCAGTGGCGCGCTGCTTGGGCACACGCCGGACGGACGATCCCTTCCTACCCTTTCCTTCCTTCCCACTCTCCACGAACCCGCCATGTCCAGCTTCCCAAATTACTACACGCTCCTGAACGTGCCCAAGAGCGCGACGCAGGACGAGATCCGTCAGGTATGCGCACAAATGTTGGATGCATGCGTGGCTTATACGTGTCCTGTCCCTGCTAGGCGTACAAGCGCGAGTCGCTGCGCTGCCATCCCGACCGTCTGGGCGGCAACGCGACAGCAGACGAGACTCGGCGCGCGACGGAGAAGTTCCAGGTGCGCGTTTCGTAGTCAGGGATTTGAAGGCGTCGTGTCTCATCGTGCTGTGGCGCAGGCTGTCGCAGACGCGTACTACGTTCTCAGCGATCCTATCGTGCGCGACACACATATACAGTGGCTGGGTGTAGCTCACAAGCTCTATGTTCAAAGCGCAGGAAGGAGTATGACGACCTGCTACGGGCGCGCGGCGCGACCGACACGTCGACGGATCCCGACGCGTCTGAATCCTTCTTCGCCAACTTCGCGCAGTACTTCGCCAACGCCACTGGTGGTGGTGCAAATGGTGCTGCAGCTGGTGCCGCTGCTGCTGACCCACCCCCACGTCCGAGTAAGTCTGCACGCTGCTGAAGAAGACGATCCTCTCACGCTGACCATTTGTAGATGCGGAGCACACCTTCGGTGACGTCTTCGAGGACGTACGTGCATCAACGTCCCGCTGCAAATAGAAGCTGACTCCTGAATTGTCCAGCTGTTGAGGCCAGAGGTCGAGAGCAGAGTCAACATTTGGTGCGCTTGCCGTATCCTTACCGTCCTTCATGAGTCTAACCTCCTTTCAGGAAATATCTCGGCATGGCGAGCGGTGCTGGTAAGCATTCTCGATGCGTCACTGTCGCCAGCATCTCATGCATTTGGTAGGCATGGGATTCATTATCGCAAATCTCCCCGGAATGTTCGTTGGTGGCCTCGCTGGGAGCAAACTCGGCGCCATTCGCGACGCGAAAGGTTGGTGTGTTGATTGCATGTGAACCGCGGATTAACACGTCCGTACCCCTAGGCAAGAGTGTCGCTGCAGTTTTCTCCGATCTTGGTGGAGAGCAAAAGGCCGAGGTATGTTTGTCACACGGTCAGCTAGTGTGCACATACTGAGTCCACTCCCTCAGATTCTGCGCGCTCTTGCGATGAAGGTCCTCGGTACCGCTCTGTAGAGTCTGTGCTTGTCTCGTCATGTGCTTGGACTTAACGGTGTACATTATATTTGTTGCTCAGGGCGATGTAGTACAACTGGTTCCCCACTTTTGCGTTGAAATACATCATGCGGTACAACACACGACTCGGACGCTGCGCTAGCTCAACAGCTCGGCGACTATAGAACTGCGCAACCATTGCTCGGACGCTTCGAACCCGTTGAGCATAATCTCTACGCCTTCGTCGATCACATCCCTGCACTGCGAGTACGCGGCCCAGTTGCCCGCCGTCCACACGGTAAGGTGAGTTCCCGCATGCGTAGCCGCCACGCGCGCAAGCGAGAGACTGGTCTCCGTGTCGCTCAGGCTGTTCTGTCTGTAAGCTTTGAGGAATGCTCGACGCAGCTCAGCGGCAGTGGAGGAGGACTCAGACATCCGCTCGAGGCAATACAGCTCGGCGCAGAGCTGGCCGATGTCGAGGCCTGGAAGACCTGGTTTCGCGAGCTCCCAGTCGATTACGTTGACGGCTGAGACGTGCGCATCGGCCTCCGAGTCAGATAACGAGAGGAGAATGTTCCCTGCGGCGCGAGGTATGATCATGAGCGACTTCGATTCTGCAGCGAAGAGACTCTTTTTCCTTACCAGGCCACAGATCGCCCATAGTGAGAGTCTCCGGCGTCTCGGCCATCTCAGTCGATCGTCGTCTTACGATATCCCTCGCGACGTCAAGCTGCGTCTCCGACAGCGCGAGCGGCGGCTGGATGCGCGGACCCGTAAGTACGTCCACGAGACGTCCGTAAGTCACCCACGTCGACACCCTCAGCGCATCCGTATTTCCCGCGAACCGCGCCATAACGTCCTTCCCTCTCCCCCGCTTATGGAGTTTCGCCATGAAGCGTCCCAGACGCTCTCCAATGTCGATGGCTGCTGCGACAGAGACGCGACCGGCGAGGACGGCGCTCTTGAGGTCGATGGAGTCCACTCCGCAGTCGGCAATGATTAGAACGCGCTCCTTGATGTCTTCGTGGTATACTTCAGGCACGGTGACAGCTTCATCCTTGAGGATTGTGCGCACGAAGCGGAGGGCTTCTGCTTCGTAGTGCTGCGGGGATAGTCGACCATGAGAACAACCGCGACATCCAAAACTCGTGAGACGAACTCCACGGACCTGGCGCTCCACGGCAAACGGAAAGTCCTTGGAGAAAGCAGCATAGTTCTTCGCATGCTTCACAACAACGGTGGAAGCCCCGTTGAACGCCGTCACGAGTGTTACTCTGAACGAAAAGTTGCCAGAACCGCCGGACAGCCTCTGAACACGAGTCGACGGCCACTGCGAGGAAGCGAGGTAGTGCGAGACACCCTCTTCAGTTGTTAAATCCATCATGCTGGTGGGGAAAGGCTTGTCAACGTCAAGATCGACAGCCATCGATGCTGTTTTATCTGCACGTTGCCGTCATCGCGAGTCACGACTCGCTCCGGAACCGCTGGCAGACGCCTGCAACAGACAGCACTATGACTCTAGTTCGACGTTCTAGGTATGTCGGCACCCAATAACAGTTATATAATACTTGGACAGGGCAGAGCCGCTTTGTGCATGAACCTGCCGCTGCTGTGCAACTACTTCGACTCGTGAAGTTTATATAGTACACATTTGCAAACAAAAACTGGAAATGACTTACCTCTGCTTGAGGCTTGAGGTACTAGCTTTGCATGCATGAGTCGAGCGAGTGAGAGCCAGCTGTCACTTCCACGCACTTAGTTGCCCTCTAGGACTAGTAACACACAGCAGTTTTGAAGTCAGCCCCCACGCGCAAGCAAGTTGCAACCCGTCAGTCAATGCAGCAGCGGTCGTCAGCCGTGTAGCAGCACCACCAAGCAACATAGAAGTCCACCGTTTCCAAAGTGTATCAATTCAAGAAGCGCAATCGTTATTTGCAACACAGACGGAGAAAGCTTTTGCACCGGACCAGACCGACCCACGAGCCCACGGATCAAGAACGCGGACGGTCACAAGTAAAGGCGGAGAATCACAGCTAGTCACTACAGCGAACCAAACACTGCGTGCAGAGGCAAGTTGAGACCAAGAGGCCGAGGGCGGCTATTCATTCACAGGACAACGACCGTGCCACGCAATTCAAGGCCTGCGAGCATAGCCAGGCGCGTCGTTACCTCTGTCGCCAGGGCGAGGCACATAGTGACCGTCTCTGTCGCGCCCACCCGCTGGCCGAGCATGACCGGACATGGGAGGCATTCCAATCGGAGGCCCGGACGAGTAGCCGTTGCCAGCGTAAGCACCACCACCACCACCGCCGTAAGGGACTCGATCAGACGGCGGTCCGAAGCCTCCCGCAGAGTCAGTACCTTCGTAGTTGCGATAGCCAGGACCTCCAGCCCTAGGTGGAGGAGAATGAGACCGCCCGCGAGGACTTCTCTCTATGAGCAAACTATTCATCACTGCCGCTCCTCAGAAGACATACCGATAACCACCGCGATTGTCTGGGCGCTGCTGGTAGTCGTAGCGAGGACCAGGGCCAGGGCCAGGACCAGGCGAAGGCGGGCGTCTGTAGTCGATAGCAGCAGGAGGGGGAGGATAGTCCCTAGTAGAACCTCAACAGCCGGCCGGAGAGGATCACGAACAGATCATACCTAGGAGCAACGTAGCCATCGCGACCGCGAGGAGGAGGAGGACCAGGAGGAGTTCTTGGACGATGGATTGGAGGAGGGGGCCCATATCTGTCGGACGGAGGCGCACGACGGTCATACGGCGGACGATCATACCCATCGCGAGCAGCTGGAGGAGGTCCGCCGTACGGAGGGCGAACATAGCCAGAGTCACGGTCATAGTCAGGATAGTGCGGCGCGCGCGCATCAGTATGGAGAGGTGGACCAGTTGGGCCAGGAGGTCCTCGATAGTCACGTCTGCCGTAGTCTTCATACTCGCGAGGCGGCCGTGACGGCGGCGGCGGAGCCCGCGGAGCAGGAGCGTTCGGGTTGTAATAGTCACGAGTGTCTCGAGGAGGTGGAGCATCTCTAGGAGGGCCTTGGTAGTCATAATTGTACCTTCCACCAGGCGGATACCTATCAGCACCGTAACTGTCCCGTTGAACCGGAGGGTAGTCGCGCTGAGGGGGCGGTGGAGGAGGATAGTCGCGAGGACCGTCTGAGATGCGCCCGAGCAGCGAGTCTCCTGGACGATAGCTGTTGCGCACGTGCCCGCCACCATTGTACGGTGTGCTACGGAGCGTCAGCGGCGAAACGAAGGCAGATACCTTAGCCTTACGTGGTAGCAGAGTTCGGACATTCACTGCAACACGTCAGCCGGAATGAGGATGATGACGGATGGCGTTCGTTCATACCGTGCCCAGTGACCGACTTGTCCGCACTTGAAGCACGCGCCGGGCTCATTTTGTACCTTTGGCTTGTGCCTTCCTCGCGAGATTTCGACCTTGATTTTGTTGCCCATGAACCAGCCTTCGTGGTACTTGGCCACGCTCTCTTCGGCTGCGTCGGTTGTTTCGAATTCCTGTGCAAAGCTGAGCACTAGAGCGCCAGCTGTAACTGTGATCACGTACGACAAAGCCGTAACCGACTCTGGAGTTGGTACGTCAGCGACGGCGTCCTCATCCTCGAACTCGAAGACGTACTTCAGTTCTATGGACGAGATACGGCCAATTTTGCCGAAGCAGCTTTGCAAGTCCGACTCGCGAGTGTGCTCCGGGAGGTTACCAATGTAGACCTTGTTAGGCTGTGCAAGTGTGGTGGTCGGTGACGAGAGCGGCGGGGAGCAAGAAAGTTTCATGAGCCCAGATCAACCAGAACGAACGAAAAGAGTGCGGCAGCAAAACAGAAAAGAACAACGACACAGGGTCTTGTGGACCGCCAGAGCCAGAAAAGTCGCCACAGCGAATATGGAAAAAAGTAAGCACCTTTGGCTGGGGTTCGTGGTAGTGGTTATTCTTGTGCGGCGAGCCTGGCCCCCTTGTGTCGCCTGCTGCAGACTGGGTAGGGTCGCCAGAGGACTGTGCGTCGAGTGTACCCGCGTGGTGGTTGTCGTCGCCGAGCGGGGCCGCGCCCTCGGGGTCGTCAGGCATGCGCACGTCGCCAGACATGTCGCTTGTGAGCCCGCCGTTAGTGTAGCGCGGGTCGTGGTCCTGGTTGGCCATGCTGTCCAGAGGTACCGGAGAGGAAGCACTCATGGTTCGCCGAGCTTCGTAAGGAAGAAAACCAAGTTACGTCGGAACCAAACTGGAATTCTTCCGCTTTCCAACACTCCCGAGCGCTAGCGGCAGAAAACTTCGCCGAAGTCACAGAAGTTCTCGCCGAGCATCATCCCAAAATCCATTTCATCGCACCGACCGAATGTTGGTTGTGCATTAGGAACCGATATGCGGAACAACAAAGTACTAGAAACGAGCGACAGGGTGTTGAGAGCTGAGATGAGGAGGCACAGCGAAATGAAGTCCATGAGTATGCACTAGCGAGAAAAGACGAGAGATAAAAAGACGTTGCATCCGTGAGAAGTAGAAAGGTAGAGATGATGCGTAGGTAGGTAGCTACACGTACGAGGCCGAGGTCCAAATGTCAAATGTCTTTACAGCATCGCGACGCCGGCGAGGAAGGCAAGGAACATGGTACCGACGGCCAGGCCGACGCGCGTAGCTGCGCCAGTGCCGTCGCCCGACCCGCCGCCGGTCGTCGTACCATTGCTTCCACCGGAGTGCGTCGTCTCGACGGGCGACGAGGGACCCGTCGGCGTGGACACGCTCAGGGCGTTGGACAAGCACGACGACGTCGCGGCCTCGACACCCGCGGAGCTCGTCGGCGCATTCGCGTTCAGAGTTGCGTTGCCGTCGAAGTTGCAGCTCGCCACGTTCTGACCGCTAGCCTCATAGAATGCGCCGAAAACAAACGACAGTTGCGATTCTACGACGAAGAGTGAGATAATGCGAACGCTTGTATGTCAACAACCACGCACGAGGATCGCAAGCGGACATAGGCCCGTACACACCAGTTGTACCGTTGGCGGCGAGGTCACTGCACGCGTCGCTTCCCTGAGAGCCGAGTGTGGAGCACGCGAAGGAGAACAATGGCCCAACAACAGCAGAGAAGTTCTCAGTGCGAGCCTGGTACACGCAAGGCGACGCCTTCTCGACCACACAGTTGCACGCGTCCTGGTTCGGCGTAGGCGGGAGGGTGTTCGAGCCAAGGAAGTTGACACCATCGGGTTCTACGCAGGCCGGGTACTGCGTCGCACCAGCATCGGCCATGGCCGGCGTAGTCTGGAACGTGACTGCGCCGTACTGCGTCTGGAGGTTGGTGAAGTCCTGGTTCGGTGTGACAGTGCTGCCGTCCTCCGAAAGATCAACGACGCCAAACCCTTGCTCAGTACCCTGGAAGTACGAGAACGCGAGACCTCCAGACCAGGTCTGGCTCATCTCAGGACCGAACAGAGCGGCAACCTCAGTGAAGGGACGCGGTGTTGGGAAGTTGGCGTTCGAGCCGTACTCGGAGAAGTCTGCGCAAAGTTTCGGTCAGCTAAGGAAAGACGGCACCTGGAGCCGACGCACAGGCCGGGATGTTGTACGTGGAAAACGCGGTATTCGTCCCGCCGTAAGACTGGATAGACGCATCGCCCTTCCATTCGCTGGCACGGGGTGAGGCTACTAGTGCGGGAGCGCAGACCACGGCGGTACGCACTAGTTGTTCAGACCGTAAAGGTCGATGGTCGTGGACTCGTCGCCGCATGACAGATACTGCGCGAGGTTGTTGCGCCACTGCGAGCCGTCCGTCGACGCGTAGGTAACAAGCGCGCTAATGCTCTTCGACTTCCTGTGGCGTATGACATGCAGATGAGCGCAGGCTATGACGACCGGGGGCGCTGAACACGCACAGGTACGCCTTGACATCGCGTGCTGCGGCTTTGATGAACGGCGCGGCGACGGTCTCGGCTGGGGCCGTGACGACCTCGTTGCCGACGGTGAAGGCGAGGACGTTGTCGTACTTGCTGAAGGCGTCGATGGTCGTGAGGTACAGGTTCAGAAGGTTAGTCGTCCATTTCGGTGCCGAGCGGTCGAGCGAGCCGTTCTTGGGCTGCGACAGGTCGATTCTGCGGGCGCTATCAGAACAGCTGAAACAGAATGGACGATTATACAGACATAGTGTAGATACCAGCGCCGGAGAAGGCTTGCATGCACGCATCGTGATTAAGGGTCGGGTCGACCGAGTAGACTCGGACGGCCTGGAGGATGCAATACGGTCAACACGCGCATGAGCTCATGGGCCGCGGCACGAGTAGACTGCGCACATTGACGCCGAGCTGTTTGAGGTAGGGCAGGTCGCGGTTGCACGCCGTCGAGTCCACGAGCGGGTCGATGAAGTCGTCGGGCTCCGGGAAGCCATTCGTTACGGTGACTGAACACCGCGCATCAGCACGTCGTCTCGATGGTCCCAGCAGCACACGCACCGGTGCCCGGCTCCTGGTACGCGATGCCCTTGACGAAGAAGCGGGTTCCGCTCTCATCGTAGAGATACCGGCCGACGCGCGAGACTTTTGGCAGCGCGCTGACACCGCTAGCGGCGAGCAGCGCTGAGGCTGAGAGCAGTGGTAAAGAAAAGCGCATCGAACGGCGGAACAGAAAGGAGGAAAGGTTGGTGGGTGGAGGCAAGGAGGCTGCCGTTTGTACTTGTATCACGTCGCCGGCCGCGCCGACCATCACAGCCTCACAGGCGCTCCTTTGCTTGGCTTCGCAGGATACTGACACCATCACACGTTGATCCTTGACTTCGCACAAAATTCCTGCTCCTCCTCGGGCATGTAAATCACCGGCACTCATAAGTATTTCGCACGTTAGCTCAGTGGGCAGCAGGATGTGCCTGAGCGCCGGCGTAGACCACCTTACGCCCGAGATGGCTCGACCTTCAAGTCCGCAGCCAGACGCCCTTGTCACCGGACAAGGCGGCGCTATGGTGTCAGATAATGCAGTTCCTCCGGCACTGCCAGTGTATTTATTTCGTGCAAGAAAACAGACATCGATGAGCAACGGTACCCGCAGCGTGCTCAAGAGCGTAGAGCGTCCATCCATTACGGTCATAATCCTAGCGAGAAGCGTTTGAACGCCGAAAGTTCGTAGATAGGTAGGCAAGTAGGTCATGGAAAGTGATCATCTCCGGAATGTGCAGCAACTGCGATATGTGAGTGGCTAAGCGCTCGTTAACACAACGTGAAGCTGGCGCGCACCTGACTAGATAGGGGAGTATTGAGACAAACATGGCTGCTGCGGAGGCCCAGAGGAGCCATAAACCCGTGTCGAAGTCGACGTGAATACCGAGGCTGGGTCCTAACGCGACCTATGTATGACAGCGCAATGTGCGTCAGAAAGTGGGGCGAGGATCGCCAGGATCGACGCTGAATAAGAGGCAAAACTGACCTGTTGGTCGTTTATGCCCTGCGCCTTGCGAATAAGTGCCGTCCATATTGCAGCGGAAACGATGAGGCAGATCGAGCCGAGCAAGGCGCATCCGGCGGCGAAGAAGAAGGTTAACGATGCTTTTACGATACCGCTGCACGGCATTAGAGCGCAGGACCGCGAGTCGGGACGCGCTACCCACAAGAGCATGGCGAGGAACGTGAATATTGACCCTATGAGGAGGAGGTAGTACGCCGCGAGGGAGAGAATGGAGCCATTCGTCGAGTTAAGAGGTGCGAGGAGGAATCTAGCCCATGCAGCGTGAGTCGTGGACGTCGTTCATACCAAAAGTTGACGCGCACCGTGTCTGTACGGAGAACAGCTGGGGCGTGTCGTTGATGATGGCGTCGAGCGGGCGAAAGCGATTTGCGATCGTCGTGTTGGAACACGTGCCCTCGCGGGCGTTCACGTAGCCGCAGTACGAGTAGAGCCCCCACTTGTACGTCTGGCGCAGACCGAGCCGCTCGCCGAGCGGTGCGTCCGCTGTGGTGTTGTAGAGGCCTGGCGTCTGGTCGCCGGTGGCGGATTCGAGACCGAGGCTGGGAGCGTCAGAACACGTGTTGGACGCGTGCGGGCAGGGTGCGAGCTCACCCATAGCCAGAGACGTCTACGCTGACCATGGCGAGGCCGCGCGGGACGGTGCTGGTGTTGATCTGGCCTATCTGTGCGGCGTGAGCGGGGCGTGCGGAGCGGTTGGAACGCGAAGTGAGTCACGTGAGTGAATATGAGGAGCACGACGGAGGCCATCCTGGAACGGGCGAGTCAGCGAGCGCGGCATGGAGCTCGCTGGGTGGAGCGCACGCGAGGAGGGTGCCCGCGCCGACGCAGACCTCGCCGCGGATGTGCATTTTCAGATTTCGGACGGGAAACCGGCTCGAGTGAGTTCAAGGGCCGCGCGCCCGAGTTCAGCCACTCTCGCGATCCCTCCAAATGTCCTCCCCACCGGAAAGCTCGCGCCCGCCGTCGAGCTCGCTGGTCAAGCGCACCATATCCACCGTGCGCAGTCTCTCGCCGACGTCCCGCGCCAGCCAGGATGCCGCAATCACGGGCTCGCCGCCGCCATCGACGGGACACAGACGCATATTCTCGCTGTCTCGCAAGGCGCGCCAAGGTACTATTTCTGCGTAGAACGGGACGGGATTCTTACGCCGTCATGCTGTACAGAAGCGCCCAGCCACAGCGAGCCCGCCGCTCCACGGGACGATGCTCACAGCGACTCGCCACCCAGGTCGTCCGTGGCGGCTTACAACCTCGGCGGCTCTGTGCGCTCTCTCTACTCCCTCGTTGGCTATATGTTTCCTCACGCCTTGGCAGATGCGACTCGGAACGCAGACGCTCATCCAGGCGCTACAGGCGCTCCCGTGGGACGAGCACGACGACGGCGACGCGCAGACGTACTCCAGCGACGAGGAAGACAGCACCCACGGTACGTCACCTCCACGCACAGTCTGCGTGCGACCCTGCCACTTACGTCCCTCCCCCAGCCGCCAACCCGAACCTCGCATCCTCCATCCACGCGATCCACCTCCCCGTCGCCCGCTCGCGCCACAACACCATCCTCCCCGACATTCTCGAGCCACCGCACAGCGTAGGCGAACCCGAGCCGGAGGCCAGTGTCGCGACAGAGCTCGACACCGCCGGCCCAGACTTTGAGCCGCCGTCTAGCACCCCGGCATCGGAAGAACAAGACCCCCTAGCAGACCTCAACGCGGACGCGCACTCGACAGCTAAGAGCGAACCCGTCGCTCCCAAGCAGCGCCGGACGAGTATCCCGCGCACGCAGAGCATGACTACTATTCGCCAGAACCGTCGCGCCCGCCTTGCGGAGAAGCTTGCCGAGGTCTTCGACCTCAAGTCCATCAGCGAGGTTGTAGCGGGTACGCGTCTCCTCTATGTGTCTGCATGACGGGGCCCGGACTCACGGCGCCCGTGGCAGAAATCCCATGCTGGCTCCTACGATCCGTCCGTAAGCGCATATACCGTTATCTCCTGATGCACGCGTTTGACAAACACCGGCAGTACTCCAGGGATACATGTATCTCACCAACACCCATATATGTTTCTTTGCTCACATGCCGTCGCGCGAGGTGAGTGGTGACGCGTCTGCTGCGTGCGTTCGCTGATTGGCTGGCTGTGACCGGTTCAGGACCAAGTGCTCAAGTCGGGTACCTTGAACAAGAAGGCCCAGCGCACAAAGCGGTGGAACAAGCATTGGTTCGTCCTCAAAGACGACGTGCTTTCATGGTATCATTCATCCTCGGTGCGCCTTCTCACGCGACACGCTTCTCATCTGACACGCGGTATCCCAGGACCCGTACTTCCCACACGGCGTACTTGACTTGCGCTATGCGATATCGTGCGAGACACAAGGGGAGAAGGGATTGCGTCTGCGGACGACGCAGAAGACGGTCGAGCTCGCTGCGGACTCGGTCCCAAGCCGTGACGAATGGGTCAAAGCGATCCGGAAGGTCATCTTCAAGGCGCAGAACATGGGCGAAAGCGTCAAGGTCCGTGTTCCCCTGCGTTGAAATGCATTAACGAACCATATCCCGCGATATATAGATCGCGATACCGTATATGGCGATCCTGGATGTCGACAAGTCGAGCGCGATGGACTTCAGCGAGACGATCGAGGTCAAGGTCGTTGACAAGGACAACCATTCCGGATATTCCATCGACTCGTACTTCTTTGCCTACTTCAAGTCGACTGAGCATGCTCTCGTCCAGATGCGAGATGCCGTGCAGATTTATCGTCAGGCGGCGACCGAGGACGCGGACGATGTCGTCAAAGACACTACCGCCGCCCGCTCCCCGACGCACCAACAACTGCAGTTTATCAACGTTGAGCACGCACACAGCGCGCCGGATCCTGGCGACGCGAAACCATCCGTGATCAAGACCCTGTTGAGACCGTTTTCAACGACAGACGCCACGTTCCCTTCCATACCGTCGCTGCTGAAATCGCGATCCGGCAACGAGAGCGGAACCGGAAACATCGTCGCGCCATCGCACGTCCACGATGATGCATCATCGTCATCCAGCACGCTGCAGCACCAGCGGCCTGCTGCGGGCCCCGCGGGCGCGCGGGCTCTCGAGGACCAGAATTTGGGGACCATCATCGACGCGCCGCTGTTACAGAGCCCCGCCCCGTCGCTCTCCTCGCATAGCGACAGCGAGCACACGTACCCGCCCTCTTCGCGGCGCAGCGGCAATTTTGCGGCCGATATCCCTGCGCCTGCAAGTACTGCGTCTGGCTGGAACTTCCCACCCGTCCCACGTTGGCTGCCCAACCCGTCGCGGCTCTTCTCGCGGGGTAACGGCGGCGGCAACGGAGGCGTGATTGAGGTCGTATCACATCCGCGCCCTGCGAATGTGAGCCATGACAGCAGTCTGGAGTTCGGGTTCTCCATACTCGAGAACCATGATGCTGGGCACGATGTGGTCGACCCGCTTGTTGCGGACAAGTTTAGGGCCTACTTTGCGCTGGATGACCAGGAGTCTCTGTTAGGATGTGAGTCGCTTTGATATTCGCGCGAGGCCTTTACTGATAATCATCCGTTGGGACGCGCAGATTTCCCTGGCTCGCTGTTTCGCGTTCTGCCCTCCTACGGAAGAGTATACGTTTCAACTAATAACTTCTGCTTCCGGTCATCGTCGCCCTTGACGCGAACACGGGTGATTCACTTCATAGCATTTGTGTCGTCTATTCTAAAATCACCCTTTTCAGATGATGATCCCCATACGCGACATCCTTTCGATCGAGAAGACAAAGCCGTATCGACTTGGGCAGTATGGCCTTGTCGTCGTCATCCGCGGCTACGAGGAGCTCTTTTTCGAGTTCAGCGGCGCTGACAAGCGCAATGCGTGTGTCGACCTCCTCGAGTCGCAGATGGAAGTTGTGCGAGGGCGGACTGGCGACGCAGTGCCGGTGACAACGCGGGAAGCGCGTGAAGCACTGTTCCTCGAGGACCTCGAGTCAACTACTGCGCTCGTCGAGCACGAGACGGACCCACGCCCGCCACCGGAGGGCGAGAGTGTCCCGGCCGTCATGTTCACGTCGACAAACTCGACATTCTTGACGTTCAAGCCGCAAGAGTCGTTGCGGTTTACGTTCTTGACGATTGGCTCGAGAGGAGATGTGCAGCCGTACATCGCGCTCGGGAAGGGCCTTGTCGCGGACGGACACAGGGTCAAGATCGCGACGCACGGAGAGTTCAAGGACTGGATAGAATCTGTACGTTTCCTCCCTCCCCTTCAGACCCTTGGCATATTACTCACCATGGTCTCCTCCGTTAGCATGGACTGGAATTTGGATATGTTGGCGGCGACCCCGCAGAACTAATGCGTATATGCGTGGATAATGGGACCTTCACCGTTGGCTTCCTGCGGGAAGGCGTAACGATGGTATGCTTCCTCCCTCGCATTTGTAACAAACTGCTCAACTTGCTCAGTTCCGAGGATGGATCGATGATTTGTTGAATACGTCGTGGGAGGCGTGCCAGAATACCGACGTGCTCGTCGAGAGCCCGAGCGCTATGGCTGGCATACACATCGCGGAGGCGCTCCGTATACCGTACTTCCGCGCTTTCACAATGCCGTGGTCGCGAACACGAGCGTACCCGCACGCGTTTGCTGTTCCGGAACACAAGATGGGAGGCAGTTACAACTACATGGTGAGCAAGCCCGTCGGTTTACGGCGGCAGATTTACTCACTGCACTTTGAATCTCCACTGCAGACGTATGTCATGTTCGACCAAGTATTTTGGCGCGGGACTGCAAGCCAGATCAACCGTTGGCGTCGTCGTACACTGGGTCTCCCAAGCACAACGCTGGACAAGATCGAGCAGCACAAGGTCCCCTTCTTGTACAACTTTAGTCCAGCTGTTGTTCCCCAACCGCTCGACTGGTATGAGTGGATCAGAGTCACCGGTCAGTGAAACTCGGGTGCGCTCTTCGAGACCGCCGCTAACTCTGCGTAGGGTATTGGTTCTTGGATGACGCGGACGTCTCGGCCAAGAAGTGGGAGGCACCACCGGACCTCGTCGAGTTCATCGACAACGCCCACAACGCTGGCAAGAAGGTGGTCTACGTTGGGTTCGGCAGCATCGTCGTTCCGGATCCTACTGCGTTGACCCGTACTGTCGTCGAGGCTATCGAGAAGAGCGGCGTACACGCGATCTTGTCCAAGGGCTGGTCAGACCGTTTGTCAAATCGGAAAGCACCTGCACACACGGAGCCCGAAGTACGCCTCCCTCCTCAAATATTCCCAATAGCATCTGTACCGCATGATTGGTTGTTTGCGCGGATAGACGCTGCTTGCCACCATGGTGGTGCAGGAACGACAGGTGCAAGTCTGAGAGGTGCGTGCTGACGTCCACGCCTTTCGCCAAGCTTCGTACTGAATTGTTGCAGCGGGCATTCCCACCATCATCAAGCCGTTCTTCGGCGACCAGTTTTTCTGGGCCGATCGTGTGGAGGCACTTGGGATAGGCAGCGCAGTTCGCAAGATGACAGTCGACTCTCTTGCGACCGCGTTGCATGCTGCAACGACCGACGAGAAACAGATTGGACGTGCTGCTCTTGTAGGGCAGCAGATTCGGGCTGTGCGCGCGACCTCCTTACGCCGTCTTCAGCTGCTAATGATGCTATTATTCAATAGGAGAACGGTGTTGCAACTGCTATTGAGGCCATCTACCGGGACCTCGAATACGCGCGCACGCTAGTCAAGCACAGGCACAAGGACGACACTGACGAAGATAACGCGACTGTTCAAGAACGACGCTACAGCATGCCAGCTGAACGCTCACCACATTTGGAACCTTACACCGACAGCTCTCACGAGAGCTCTAATGGGTCGGCCGCTGGCGGCGGCGCGCCCAGCGAAGACTGGAGCGTGATATCTTCGAGCGGGGCAGATGATGACCGTCGCAATGCTATATAGACTCGTACGTATGAGTTGTAACCATCTCGACAAGTGCAAGGTTTGGGGTTCCTAGCTATGCTTCGATTTAGAATGTTCCTGATTGGATTGGCATGTAATATATAGAGCCGCGCCGAGGCTTTTTTTTCGCGTAACCTGTCTCCTCCCCCGCCACTCCTGCCATGGCGTTCTACAAGATTGCAGGCGTCCTCGCACTCCTTTGGATCATTCGTCGCGTGTTCAAGCAGAAGTTGCCACTTCTGTCACCCGTGCGTCGCGTTTGGGATTGCACCCGCGAAGGTCTCTGCTTAAACTCGTAATGCGCCACAGCCCAACTCGAGCCTCCTCTGGGGACACGAAAAGCAGGCCTTCGACGAGCCCGCTGGCAGCTTCTATGGACGTTGGTTCGACGTCTTTGGACCAGCGTTCAAAATCGGTGAGCACGCATCCCACGCTCGTCGTGCTCGCCGGTGTGCTCGTGTGCTGATCTTGGCGCTCGGCAAATTTCTCAAGATGGCGCGTTAGGGGTGTGTACCTCGTCTACACGGCCGTTACCATATACTGACTGGCCCTGCGCGTAGTACGGCGAGATTGTGAGCGCCAGCGCCAAGCAAGGAGTGCGGATTTTGACTGTTCCAATATAGCTCGTCATCGCCGATCCCGGCGCCCTCGCGCATATGTACATCAAGAAGGTGCGTTTTAACGCTCTGCATATCTTCGAAGTGCTGAGCATGTTCCCCTGTAGACGTACGATTACGGTAAACGTTGAAGTTATCGCGCCTGTGATCCGTGCAACTGAGGCGACGTGCTTTTTCAGGTCACAGTCCTTTCTTCCGCCCTCTGATCGACCGCTTGCTGGGCAAGAGCTTGGTCTGGGGTACGTTCGCTTTCCTAGCTTGTGCGATTCACGGCTAATGCCCTTACAGTCGACGGAGCCGAGGATCATGGCAAAATGCGTCGCATGCTGAACCCCTTCTTCTCGTACGTTACCATCAACCTTGCACAACATCGCATTCATAGCCATGCATATAGTGCCGAGAGTATCAAACACTACAGCAACGACGTTGTCGAATCTGCGCATCGTGTACGTTGGACTTGTTATGCCCATGAGCAGTCAGACTAACGCAGCGCCAACAGCTCCAGCACAAGCTCTCGGAGCATGTGCAGACCCACGACCGGGCCGTCACCATCAACCTCCTGGACTGGACCTGGCGGGTAACGTACGTGAACATTCGAAATGCTGTCCCAAACTCACCTGTCAATTGCATGAACAGTCTCGACATCATCGGTCGCGTTGTACGTCGACGATTATAACCATATTTTCCTCCGTTAAACATTACTCCAAGGGCTTCAACCACGATTTCGGCTGCGGCGAGAGCCCCGAAGCCAAAGATATCGCCAGGTCGTGGAAGGAAACGATCTCTTTGGGGATGGACATTGCAGGCCTCATCGTAAGTTGTGCTCTATCAGATGCATATGTTGCTGACAAATCATCAGGCTCCTGCAGTCTTGCGCGCATTTCCTTTCATCACGGACTTGCCTGTGAAATCGATTCAAGCACAGGGTGAAATCAAAACCATCGTCCGGGTTCGTTATATGCCGCTGGCATACCTACGTGCACTGAATGTTATTCCAGAAACTTGGTACTGAAATGATCGCTCGCGAGGGACAGCATGCTCAAGGCAAGGATCTCCTCTCTGTCTTAATCCGTGAGAACGCTGCGAACGGCAACCACGAGACGTCCGACCAACTACTCGATCATGTTGTCACGTTTGTGATGGTCGGGCATGAAACTGTCGCTGGCGCATTGAACTATACACTGTGGGAACTTGCACGCAACCCGGACGTCCAGGACAAGCTTCGTCAGGAGATTCTCGCCTTCCCCGGCGAGCCGACCTACGAGGACCTGAATGGACCGGCGCTGCCTTACCTCGATGCTGTTCTCAAGGAAGGTGAGAGGCAGAGTTTTGTCATAGAGCCGGTGCTCAAATGCTTTGGCAGCACTCCGCGTTCACCCTCCCTCGGCGCACACCGAGAAGGCTGCCGAGCACGACGACATTATCCCCTTGAAGCTCCCTGTCCGCGGCGCAGATGGCACATGGATCAAGGAAATTCCAGTCAAGGCCGGTCAAGTGCGCACGGATAAACTTTAAACGTAATCTCTCGATCTGACGCGCTGTGTTTGCAGATCATCTACGTCCCAAGCATCGCAGTCAACCGCTTGCATTCCGTATGGGGCGACGGCGATAAGTTCAGGCCAGACCGCTGGATTGAGGAGAACGGCCTCCCTCCGGCGTCGAACCTCAATCTTGGGTGGGCGCATTTATTCTCCTTCAGTCAGGTTAGACCTTGCAGGCTTCGATATCTGCGTGCTGTCTGATGCTGACATACGTACGCCTCGCAGGGTCCTCGCAACTGCATCGGCTTCCGCCTAGCTATCTACGAGTGGAAGGTTATCGTGATGACTCTGCTCCGCAACTTCAAGTTCCACGATACCGGGGACATGATCCAGTCCAAGTTCAGCTCTACTCTCCAGCCTCGGGTTATAGGTCGCGAGAAAGAGGGGTGCCAGCTTCCTGTCCGGGTGACTTTGCTTCATGATGGTACGTCTCCACGTTCGACCGCGTGAACATAAACTCACGAGAGTCGCAGATGCATAGATCTACAACAATGGCTATCCGCGGGTGGATTTAAAGGAAACTATCTTATCGCAGGTTTACACTGTACATCATTCACGTCACATCTGGGGCTCGTAGTGCTCGTCAAACACTCGTTTGGAAAAATCGCCGAAGGTGACCACGCCGCTGTCGCTTTTAGACAGTACCTGTGTGACGTTTGGCTGCATGAAGAGGGCGAATGTTTCTCTTGATGTCTTGGAGGCTTTCTCGCCACCGTAGCCGACGTGAACGAAGTGTGGCGTCGCGCGGAGACGTCCGTCGGTCGCTATCTCGAGGGCCTCGCCTGTCTGGAACGCAAGTGCGTCGACCGGGATGTTCGCCTTCGCAAGGACCCCTCCTCTGGTCTTGATATACAGGCCGCTCGCTGGGGAGGGCGAAGGCACGACCTGCGGAGGCTTGCCCTCCGAAAGATACATTGCGGAACACAAGCCGGTGAGTACGGAGTGATCAAGATGCATGCCACACCTGCATGGTCGTATCGTGAGTACCTCGTTGAGACGATCGCAGCATCGACCCACCAGGAATCTAAAGCCTCAGACTGCTCCATGTTCTCTGGTGGCGGGTAATAATGCAATAACCGTCCCTTCGTGGTCTGCGATTTCGCTATCATGTCCGGTAGAGACACCGACGAGTCCTTCAGGCGTGCATCCACTGCATGTCGGTAGCGTTGAGAAGGATACCATGATACGCGAGTTAAGACTCGCCAAAAGGTTGGCAGGCCTTCGCCAGCAGTATGCCCACATTGAAGATGAAGCTGGAGATGATCAGAGTCGATGCGAAGGGCTGGGAAGCACGGACTTACCTGCCTAGTTCCTTGAAGGCTTGTTCCAGACCAGTCTTCTCAGGCCACACGTTACGGGAATGGTACTCCAAGAACTGCTCGCGCAGCTCAGACGAGACATCGGGCTCGTCAACGACAGGGTTGGCGTAGTATGAGCCCTTGAGAGTGTCTGCAGCGTGTCAGACTCCATTCAAAGGCCCCCAGGCGACATGCCTGGCTGCCCGTTCATGATTTCCTAATAGTATGCTCCCGGTCAGCCCAGAGTGCTACGTTGAACAGCACGCGTACTTTGCCATGGGACCACCCAAAGCTATTATACGGTGTCAGATTTCCTTGGATATATGCGACTACGTGCGTACCTGTAGCGTGACCGCGAATCGACGCACTTCTCTTTCTCCTCGTCGCTCAGCGACGCGAATTCGTACGCGATCTTGAGCAACCGCTCGCGCAATCCAGCATACGTCTCTGGGAGATCCTTGACAATGATGAGCCCGAGGCAGTCAGCCTCAGAGCCAAACGCGCGCGCGATCTGTGGCTGGAGCGTCTCGGGCGCGTCCACGAGATCACGATAAGATATCGCGACAGGTTGCGCGACGATAGCGTCGAATCCCTTCGCGATGCGTCAGGTGTGGGTTTCCTCGGAATACTACAAACTAGCTGTACCATGATGCAAATGCGAGCAAGAGAGCAACCAACGATCACGCGGTGCCACACGATAGTTATCTCCGCAGGTCGCCGCGGTCTCGACGCGGTCGCGATCGCCAGATAGATAGAATACAGGCCCTATAGGCTGCGAATAAAATACATGAGGCTCAGACAGACGCATCAACCTCCGGCGGCAGCACGATATTGGCTCCTGCCAATGCAGAGCGCAGCGAGCTACCCGAGTCATCAATCGAACGAAGGAACCTCAGCAACTGCCTACAAAGGTCCCAATCGCGCGACTCTTTCGCCTTCTTAAGCAGGCGAATCGCGTCGTCGTTGGTTTCGTCCAATTGCTCGAGGTTGTGCAAGACAAGGAGGTATGAGCCCGCTGTCTTGAGCCGGTCCATTCGTATGCATGTCTACAGGAATGGTCAACTGGCGAGCATCGCGACAGGGCTGGCCTTACCTCAAACAACGTCTTTGGGTTTCCAACAATGTCGAACAACCGCCGCCATCGAGTCACCTCCGTCTTGCGCGCGCAGCCGACGACAACCTCCAAGCAGTCGTCAAAGTAGTCCAGGAATTCGACCACACTGGCAAGCAATGACTTGTCCGTCGACACGCTCAGTGACGGCGTCGTTTCCACCGGCTCCGGCTCCGACTCTGGCTCAGACTCGAGAACGGTGTACAACAAGATCTCAAGCGCATGCGCGAAGAACACCAAGTTCTGGTAGTGCGTTGCGAATTGAACCGCTTCGCGAAGTTGCGAGTGGTCAAGGTGAAAGCGGAGGATGTGATGTATGAAGAGATGGGTCTGCGCATGCGTCAGCGATTCTGCATATCCTATGAAGGATGCGCGCGCACGGAGGTGATGATCCGGAACATGACGAATGGGAGCGACGAGCGCGATGCTACCTCGTTCTCGACGCCAATAATGATACCTTTATCCATGAGTACAGCTGCAGAGCATTAGTTTCATCCACTTGCTCAGTCCCCGCAACTCACATAAAGGATAGAAGTCAAGCGGGATGTTAACGCTCTCGTTTACACGCTCGTACGCGTCGCGCTTCTCGTCAATGGCGACCGCCTCGATCGTCAGCGCGTCCAGCCACACGCGTATTCCACGCCCATCGTATCCCCACAGCGAATTCTCCAGCGCACCGACACCGCGAAGATGGATCCAGCAGAACTCCACGCGGTCAGCAAGTATCTGCATATCGTACTTGACCTCCTCAGAACCCGCCTTGCGCGGGCGGAGCAGAACAAGCTTTGGACCGACGAGCAGAAGAATGGTCGCGACGGCCAAATCGTCAACGGGGTCGCCGAGCTCTGCGGAAAGTGTTCAGCCGTCGAACAACGGTACCGAAAGTCTTATGGCACATACGTTTCTGAATTCCAGGAATCATCCAACTCATGCCCCGCACGACGTTCGGCGTTGTGACAATGCCGTCAAAGCTGATGCTTCCGCAGAGGTGCAGCTTGATGGTCTCGGTCGTAGGGACGATGAGGTAGTGAAATAGCGTGTTGTCGGCCGTGTAGACGAGCAGCGTATTATCGACCAGGGAGATGAGTACGATCGGGCTCTGGAATACTTCGCGGCACAGCACGTTCTGGTTCGCCAGCTCCAAGTCGCGCGAATATAATCTCAACTTCACATCGTGGCTATGGTGTCAGTCACCTGAGGCTAAAGCGGAGACGGAGTGCACGCACCTGATACGATTTGCCCACCTCGACCGCGGCCACAAGCACATGGTAAAACCACAACAGGCCTCCGCGGACCTGGAACGCGCCTTCCTGGCCCTCGTCGCCGAACAGCTTCCAGCGCCCACTAGCGGTGCTATAGTGTATGAGGCCCGTGCGGCCAGCGCACGCAATGAGGCGGCCGTCTGTGGAGATGGACGCATAACGGATGGGCCAGTTTGACGCGATGTAGTGCAACGGGAGCTTTATGTGTTGCCAGACGTCCGCCTCCGGGTTGATCACGCTCATGTCGGGTTGGTCTGCGCCGCGGTAGACCAGCACACGGTCGTCCATCTGCAGGAGGGCGTAGCGCGTGTTGTCCTGTGCGCGAAAATAAGTTAGTTACGGTTTGGTACTACGCAGGACGACATACTGGTGCATGTTGGCCTGTGATCGCGCTCTTCGCGAATGGAACAGAGAAAAGCTGCGCGTCGTCTGGTAATACCACGTATGAGCAAAAAGAGTAGGGTGGTACGCGAGGGTCACATACTTGGAGAGTCTCTTGGCGCGAGAAGAAAGAGTTCGAGGTTTCCTGGTATCCAAAACTGCATCCGCGTCTGTCAGGTGCACTATTCACATATCCCGAACAGTGCGCCTTACAAGGTCCAACACGCTCTGCATGAACCCGTCCGAGAAGCTGAAACGAGTAAGGGGAGTACATATGTCAGCGCCATATCCATGCAGGAAGAAGGAAACGATGAACGCACTTGGGATTATCGACCACCTCCTCACCGGCAAGCCCGCTTGCGAGACACCGTCCAGATACAGACCACACGCTCCAACCGCCCGCCCACGCTACAGCGAGCACGTACCCATCAGAGCTCCATTCAAGCGCTCTAACTGGGCCGGGCGGCTGCGCAGGCGGGGGCGGAGGCTGCAGGATCTGATGAGGGTACGACCGCGCGTCGGGGCCCGCGGGTATGTCGCTCAGTTCCACCGTACCGCTGCCACAGGAAATGCGAGTTAGTGGCGATTTTGACAAGTGTACGAAGAGAAAAGTACGCACTTGCTGAGCCCGACAGCGACGATGCTGAATTTAGCGTTCATGGCAGCGCACGTCGCGCGCGACCCGGACTGTGACGGCTGCGGAGGGCTGAACGGACTGCCGTTGAGGGCGGGCGTGGTGCTCGGTGATGCGGCACTGTTGTATAGCGTTGCGGCGACGCAGTCGACCTTCCCACCCGCGTCGTCGTCCAGAGACGAGTTGTGTGCGGAGAGTGCAGTGGAACTTGTCGAGGCGGACGGCTCGAGGTTCTATAATACACGTGAGTTCAATTTGTGCGTCTAGTCATGTGACGGCGCACCGAACGCAAAGAGTGGATGGTCGACGAAGGTTCGAGATGTTGGTGCTCGTGCAAACGGACGAAATACGCGCAACCGTCACTCGTAATCCATACATCGGCGTCCAGCACTCGTGAATGTACAATGGTCTCTATCAGCGTATCTATAGTTGCACTGTGTCAGAGAGACATGAGCAGAAATATGGAGTTGTGCGAACCAGGGTTGACTAGCCAGTCCATGCTGTCCACTCGCATGGCCCATCCATCGTCGTCGAGTGGTCGGGCGGGGCTCAGCGGTGACTGGAGCTCTTCTGCCTGGTCGTTCGATGGCCATGGTATGCGCTGTACGGCAGCGGGGTCCGCAGTGGAGAACAGAATATGCGTTTGGCGCAGCGACACGCTGCCGGTTCGTTAGTGGTAAGCAAGAGCGAGAGCATATGCTCAGCGCGCACCTTAATATACCGCCATCAATAGCGACGACGCCTTCGAGCTCCAGAACGATGCGCTGCAGCGGGATGCCCTCGCCCGGACCAGGGAGGAAGAGCTTGGGCGCGCGCGGGATGCGGGACGCGTCGTACGGCGCGTCTGCTGCATCTTTGCTGTACGACACGTTCACTAGAAGCAGATGCGACTTGTCCGTCTGCAAGCGACGCGTTAGATGGCTTCATAGACGCGAACGGCGCGGGCAGACCTCGATGACGAGCTTGCTGGCGTCCGGCGCCCAGTGCACGCGCTTGTTCTCGCCGTGCTCGTCGAGGGAGACGAGTGTGCGCGACAGATGCGCTAGAACGGCTGTAGGCTGGGTGGCGAGAATGAGCGCGCTGGTCGATGTTGTAGGTCACGACGCACTCTGACGCGCCAGAGCGAGACGCCGTTGCGGGTGACGGTGCAGAAGAGCGACTTGCGCGGGCTGGGCGCGACGGAGACTATCTCGTCGTCGGCGCTGTCAGCCACGGCCGTCGCCTGGGCGAGCTTGCGCGCGACGCCGGTCGGGAAGTACATGTGGCAGAAAGCAGTGCGGACTTGACGCTCAACTCTCGCCGTCACCGTCATGTCCGTCCCCCACGATGGCCTCACTCATCTCGAGGAGCACAAGATCCAGGGTAGCAATATCGAGCTATTCGGCACAGAGGTGACCTCCCCCCGTGCGAGCTGGAACGCGCAATGACGGCTTGCAGATCGAGAAGCGTGTTCGTGAGCACGCCGGCGACAAGGAGCCTGCCTGGGCCAGCGCTGGCCTGCAGCCTGGACTCCAGATATGGCGCATAGAACAGTTCAAGGTCGCCCCCTGGCCCGACAAGCACAAGGGCACCTTCTATTCCGGCGATTCCTACATAGTGTTGCATGTGCGTTCCACCACGCACTCTCTGTGTCTACTCACGCGTCCTATAGACTTATAAGAAGGATCCGAACAACGAGAAACTCTCGTACAACCTGCACTTCTGGCTCGGCGAGAACACAACGTGAACTCATTCGCGCTGTTGTATGCGTCCATGTGGCTCATAACGTCTGTAGTCAGGACGAGTGCGATCCAGTCTCCCAGGATACCGACGGCGCGTACTGACCATGGCGTGCAGAGCTGGTACAGCTGCCTACAAGACCGTCGAGCTCGATGATCGTACGTAGCCATGCTATCCTTGCGTCCGCGCGCTCAGCTGTGTTCGGCGTCTATCTAGACCTCAGTGCGTTCCATCACCCTCTTTGTCTCATCTCACCGAGTCTCCACAAACAGACGGAGAGCCTGTCGAATACCGTGAAGTGCAGGGCTATGAGTCACCAGGTACCAAACTCCCTCCATGCATCGAAGCACAGTCTTTGACCGCGCTGCAGAGTTCCTCGCGTACTTTCCCTCGTTCACGACGCTGAAGGGCGGCGTTGCCACGGGCTTTCATTACGTCACCGATGCGCCGCCGCTCGACGTCTTCAAGCTCTACCACGTCGTCTCGCCGCAGGGCAGTTCCCCGAACCGCGTCATCGTGCGCGAAGTCGACCCGTCTGCGGGACTCTGCTACGGCGACGTCTATTTGCTCGACAAGGGGTTCGTCCAGACTCCACTTCTTTAAGTCGTACGCTTGCTGAACACGCGTATCCCGCAGGACGGACATTCTGCAATTCAACATGCAAGGCTCGTCCGGCAAAGAACGCTTCAAAGCCGCCGATTTCGCGCGCACGCTCTCCAACGCTCGCGCCGGCTCCTGCTCCGTTACGGTATCCGAGCAGGGCGCACCAGGCGCTGGAACATTCCTCGCCGCGCTTAACATCACGCCCGAGCAACTCCCCCGCGCCCCGCCGCCGTCCCAAGCCGCGGCAGCCCACCTTTACCGCCTCACCGAAGACAGTGGTACCATCCACTTCGCGAAGGTCTCCGAACCGATCGGCAAGAGCAGTTTGGACAGCAACGACGCGTTCATTTTGCACGCCTTTAGCCCGGAGACGGTGTTCGTGTGGATCGGGAAGGACGCGACGAGCGCAGAGAGGAAGACTGCGCTGAGGTACGGACAGAAGTTCTTGGGTGAACAGCCTGGTGGGAGGCAGACGACATCTGTTGTGCGTATCAATGAGGGTAACGAGACTAGTACGTTCTGGCGTGCGCTCGAGCCTCAGACTTAAAGCACATGTACAACAAGATCCAGGACACACTCATGTTGTATGTAAAATATCAGGACTTTGTATGTGCGAGCACTCATTTATCAACGCTGCCACCTCTGCGTGAATAGTGGCAGACATGACATCCGTATATCAACAGAGATGCCACAGCTCTCTCACTGCGTCGGCACACACTGTGCCACTCGTCTGAATCGGCGAGTGACACCATATGGGTCAAGAATCCCCAAGAACAACAGTTTTGAATCTCCGCTGATTCCGAAGTCGGAAGCTTCGCGGGAGGTGATGACGTCGTTGAGTGCAACGGGTGACGCACCAGTGGAGTGCTCAGGATCTATAAGAGGCACGAAGGAAAGCATTACATCTCACTCACTTACGACCCACTCACGAAACATGTTGCGCACAACCATCACCCAGACTACACGCACTGCAGTGCGCGCCACGACGACCGCCTCGAGCGCGTCGGCTCCCCGGACCTTTGTCACCACTGCCGTCGCGCAGAAGACCGTCACCGAAACCGTCAAGGAGACGGCTGACAAGGTGCGTTGCAGCGCGTAATGTATTCTACTGCGTGAGATTGACCGAGCGACCAGGTGAACAAGAGCGTCGGCTCCGGCCTCGCAGACGCGATCGAAGCCGGCGAGAGCGCCAGTGAGAAGCTGAAGGAGGGTCTCGGCGTCGGTGTCGAGAAGACCAAGCAGCAGGCCGGCGCGGCCAAGGAGAAGACAGAGGAGACTGCAGAGCTCGCGAAGCAGAAGGCTAACCAGCTCAATGCCGAGGGCAAGAAGAAGGCGGACCAGGTGCGTTAGGCCGATTGCGTCGTCCGCATACGGATAGCTGATACTCTGGATTGCAGCATGCATCGACATGAGCTACTTCGCTCGTGTGTTACCGGACTGTATCAATACTCGCATCCTAGTACACATCTTCTCAAATACATTTCCTCCGGTGAAAGCTACATACAAGCCGTTGACGAGGTTTGTCACGGGTCTGAAGAGATCATCATACACTCGAATGCATAGCGGCGGCATCGTAGTTTTAAGTCTACATGTATGGGTGGAGTAGCAGCTTCATAGGGACAACTTGCCACCGCGTGTATCTCGCACCAGCGAACTCAGTTGCCCACTCCGCTGAGCACTGTAGTCCCTCTATATGTTCTGACGGAAGCTTGGCTACGGGCTTTCGGCCATCGTCCTCGTCACCATACTGCACTCCGTCGAGGATTTGGCGAATAATATCGAGAGGGATTGGCGGCTGATGCACGTAGTCCACATCTACGGTAATGGTACTGATACCAGGGAACCATAAGGCGCAGTAGTCGCATTGGAAGTCGCCCGTCGACGCCTCGGGCGGTACCGTGACCACAACTTTATCGACCGCAGTAACAAAAAGAGGCTTGTCTGCGAGGAGAGCTGCCCACAGGTCCCAAGTCAAGAGTGAGAAGGTGACGGCTCGAAGCGAGCTGTATATCTTGTTGGAGACGGACTCCAAGAGACCGAACAGCTGTACGAAATCCGCGGCGTGGTCGTACCACTCCTTACGCAACTGTTCTTCAATCGTCAAGCTCGGGCCTTGTTCGGCAGACAGACGCAGCCTAATACCCTGGAACATCCATAGACTGGTCTCAACAGATGTGACATGCGAGAGGTTACGGCAAGCCATTGCGAGAAACGCTGGGTCTATGAAGGTCCGGAGGTTGCCCCCGCTGATCGATATTGAACGCTGAATCGCGACGCCCGAAAATGCGCGAAGGTAGTTCGTACGAGCGCCCATGTCATTGAAACCGAGAAGTAGATCGCGGAGTTCTTTCTGCCTCCAACTCACAGGAAGGAACTTTGATTTTTGCATACATTCGAAAGAGGCTGCATCTTACAGATGCGGCAAGATTCAGTGAAATTTCCAGTGAATGAACAATTTGAAGTTGTTGTGACCGGGGAGGCTCGAATTTTGCGTCGCTGGCAAGACCCTGAATCGTGCGGAAAGAACAAAGCCGATTAAAACAAAGGATCAAAGATTCAACCTTTTCCGGCCGAATCTTCCC
>KV426014.1:85099-109734 GCA_001632375.1 Exidia glandulosa HHB12029
GGGAAGATTCGGCCGGAAAAGGTTGAATCTTTGATCCTTTGTTTTAATCGGCTTTGTTCTTTCCGCACGATTCAGGGTCTTGCCAGCGACGCAAAATTCGAGCCTCTCCGGTCACAACAACTTCAAATTGTTCATTCACTGGAAATTTCACTGAATCTTGCCGCATCTGTAAGATGCAGCCTCTTTCGAATGTATGCAAAAATCAAAGTTCCTTCCTGTGACTACTCGTCGTAGACGGTACATGCTCAGCATGTAGCAGAGGAACGCCAGGGAGCGCGGCTATGCCAATGTCGGTGAGGATGGGGCACGATAATAGCGCATTGCTGAGATCTGTTGCAAGGGATGATGCAGACACCTCTACCCAGACGAGTTTCAAGGAAAGACTGAAAGGACTGAAGAACCTCTTGATGTCGGAAGGGATGATACCGAACAGAGCTACGACGCTCGCGACGGGCATATCCATGTCCACCTGTGCTGGCTCGCCACCAAAATTCGCGACCCCAGGCATGACGTTCAACGACAATTTCCGAAGCTCTGGGAATGATAGTCCCCCGCGCAGAATCGTCATCAAGTCAGAGGGGTCGCATACCTCGAGACACAGGTCCACGATCCGGTGGACGTTGGGTAAAAGCAATGGAACGAGACGCGTAAGGGTGGTCGAATCAGACGGTTCATTTCCAAGATCCAGATACAACGGCGCGTCCCTCGACCGGGCTAAGATGATGGAAACAACATCCAGAAAAGCGCGAAGGCACAGCTTGCCTTGCTGCGGAAATATGCGATGGTCGCTGTCGTCGAGAGAGATAGAGTCCCACATCTGAGCGTCACCGAGGACCACGGCGCGCCAACGAGTGCAGACGTGGGAGAGAGTTATGGACCTTGCGAGGTGGAAGGCGTGCGGACGCGCGGAACGCAAGATTGTGCTCAACAGTTCATTTGGAATGGAATCGATGACTGCAAGTACTGCCATTAGAGGCTGCCCGCGCTCAAGAGCACGTGTTATAGCTTACGGGACTGGGACATGGTTGCGTGGAGCGTCACCGCGATACTTATCCTTCGGGCGGTGTCGCAGGACGTCGCTGGCTAGGGCCCGGCGGATGGCAGGATCGAAGCCTTCACGAAGGTTCTGGGCAAAACTGGGATTTCACGAAGACTGCGAGCCAAGCGACGCGCGCGCGGATCCGAGATGAGAGGACGAGGTCGACTCGGGTTTTAGGTCTCTCTGGATGAGCCTACGACGACGACCGGGAAAGAGTTCAGGTGGCGGCCGGTCTTTCCCTTTGACAGTAGATGTCTTGCGGTGGCGCAACATGTGACGTCACATGTTGCGGCCGAAATTTGGAACGAAATTTTGAACTTCGCTTTCTCAACACAATTCGAACCTTCAACATATGTAATGTTCCTTGACGGCTATATACATCATAGTGGGAGCTGTGACAGGTACCCTAGTGCCGATGGAGACGAGAAAACGGCGGCTTTTGCGGCGGATATCCGAGGTTATAGCCGAAACGCGAAATCTCAACAGAAAACATATTCTGGCATCTAAATATGACTGTAATATCCATCAAAAGTCTATTACATACGTATAATCTCCTCTTGGGCCTCGGAGTTGAACTTTTGTATATCAAGTCCGTGGCCGACAGTGAGCGGGCTTTTCTTAGCCACCCACCATGGGGTTGTCCCCCATTCACATATTGTGATGAATGGAGGGATACAGTAGACTACTGACAGCTGCATACAGGGCAGAGATATGTGCTATGGGTCGAGATATTCACTATTCAAAATTTCGTTCGGAATTTCACCGCAACGCCACCGCAACGTGTCGGCGGTCACCGCAAGACATCTAGTCTTGCACCGAGCGGCGGCGTCACCGCCGCGAGTACCAGACCATCTCGAAATTTGCTGATATCTTACTGAATCGTCTTTTGGCTTGTTCAACGCGTTGCGGATCTTTATTCTAGGCCCCTATCTATACGGCCTTCATTGCGCGTGCAATGGATACACCTCTAATATCCATGCTTGTTCAACCACTCCTGAATGGCAGCGTAGACTTTCGGTGCACCAAATTGCAAGTTCAAACAATGTCCCACCCCCGAAATGACGTCTTCAGATGCAACGGTCAGTCCCTCCGAGTCCACGACGGCTCTGGCGGGCACTCACTGAATTCGACGCTCCTCGCTCCGGCATAGAATTGTGCCTCGTCCGCCAAGTTTGCGCATCCTGGCTTTGAGCAGAATACTCCGTCCTGATCGCCGTTGATCATGAAGACGTCACCCGTGAACGAAGGCGCCGCTACAGGGACGGCGCCGGCGAACGTCAACAGTTCCCCGTTCGCGATCGTATCCTTGCGCTCTTCATCCCACTCCAAGGCGGCGGGGTCGAACGTGCCTGGTGCGCCGTAGAGTGCCGCTGCACGCGTTGTAGCGTTCAGGGAGGTGAGATACGCTGGAGGCAGGCCCGCGAAGCGCTCCGGGACGATCTCGCTCGCCGGTCCCCACTCGGCGACGGCGACATTGGTAGGGCCGAACGTGTGGGAAAACTGAGATGCGGGAGTGAGATTGACTGACTCGAGTATGAGAAGAGAAGAGTGTCGTGGCGTACCCCGGCGAAAACGGCGCCATCGATAGAACTTGGCACAGTCTCGACGACGCCGTTGAGGATGACCGCACCAAGCGAGTGCCCAATAACGACGACCTTCTCGATGCCACCCAGCGTACCGAAGAGACTTCCCGCGCGAGCCAGCTTCACGATCTCTGAAACGACAGCCACTCCAAAGGGAATCTGGACAATGGTGTTGCCGTCCGGACGAGCGCTCCCTCCATCACCTGCGTGTTTCGAAGGGTGTAAGATGCTCAGGCAATGGGCACGGCTGAGCAATGTAAATGGTACGCACCGAGTCGTGCCATATTGAGGGTCCAGTATCCATTCGCCGCGGCGAAGCGAACGTAATTATACGTCTCAGGCTCGAAGCTCATGTCCCAGTAGTCTGTATTGAACGTTGCTCCGGGGATAAGAACTTGGAGCGTCTTGGAGCGCAGCGACGCGGGCGTCGTCGGGGCGCAAAGGCGAAGCTGAATGGGGAATGTTCCCGAGACAGGAATCGTCGCGTTGGGAGGTGCGGAGCCGCTGCTCAGGTCGAAGTTCGTCGCCGAAGCAGTGATTGGGATGAGGGACTCGATGCATCGCGGAGCCTCCCGGGGCGTGGCTGCTCCAAGTGCAGCTGAGAGAAGCGCACTGAGGGATACGAATGAGGTGTGCATGTCGGGTTTTGAGATGAAGTTGGGGCTTCGTGGTGCTCCATCTCCTCCTGTTCGGCGCCGTATTTATGGCAGAATTCGGAATGCTGTATACAAGTGACTGCTTGATCCCCAGATTATTCTTGTCCAATCATGCACCTCAGAATCCTCCCACACGTTCTGAGTGGTGGCGGTCAAGCGCGGCAAGCGCGCTCTCATTGCAGAGTGTGACTCGACGACGGGATAGGCGCGCCGGCGTGCGCAGGCTCGTGCGCCGCAGTAGCGGTACAGAGTACGCCTTCTCTAGCACGCGCAGAGCTGGGCAAATAGTGAGATTGCATATGGAGACATCAAATATTGACAGTAAAGTCAGTGCGGGCTGCCTGGATCTGGAACTCCCACTGAACGGGAAGTAATCCGGCCAATGACCCATGCAACAGGCAGATTCGGCACGACATGGACTGCGACTGACTCACTGAGGCATTTCGATTCAGGTATCATAAAGTCGCAATGTTTGAGCGAGCGAAATGTGGCAACGGGTCCGAGGCTGTATGAACCATGGCAATTCGTCAGCTGAGATCCCATTTAGTTAACAGCGCGCCAAATCGAACGCTATTCCCAGTCATAGTCGCCAGCGTCTGTTTCCAGGGATGATGTAGACACCTCTATCCAGACGAGTTTCAACAAATGACTGAAGAACGTCTTGATGTCGGAAGGGATGATACCGAACAGAGCTACGAAGCTGGCGACGGGCATACGTGCAACTGCAGTTTCCGAAGCTCTGGGAACGATAGGCCGCCGCGCAGAATCATCCGTAAGTTAGAGGGGTCACATACTACGAGACACAGGTCCACGATCCGGTGGACGTTGGGTAAAAGCAATGGAACGAGACGCGAAGTGTGGTCGAATCAGACGGGCTGCGGGACGACGGACAGGATCGAAGCCTTCACAACGGTTCTGCGCAGGACTGCGAGTTCACGAAGACTGCTAGCCAAGAAACGCGCGAGGGGTACCGAGATGAGAGGACGAGTTCGAGGATTCAGGTCTCCCTGGATGAGAGTCAAGTTTAGACGACGACGACCGGGAAGAGAAAGAATCGTAATTGACGGCGGATGCAACCGTGTCGCAGGTGTGCGACACAAGACTTTCACTGTGCGCGCGACGGCCTCGCAAGTCGCGCCAGCTGTTCTTGCAGTCGCCGCGCGGACGGGTGGTCGCCTTGGGGAGTGCACAGCCACCGCGGGAAGAAAGATCGCGTTTAGGAGTTGATATGCGTGGAATTGCGCCGGATGCTGGCGGAGATTGCACGGACTTGACCGTTCCAATCTTGTTCTTGTCCTTCTCGGGATGCGGCGACAACACGCGCTCATCGCGCTCGTGGTCTGCTTTCTCACAGTCCTCTACTTCATTTCTCCCTCAGCCTCGCCAGACGCGCTGCAGGCATACACCAGCTTCTCCTTCTCCCGCGCCGTCTGCCCCAACCCGCTCGTTCTAAACCGTCCAGCCACTATTCGAAATCCATCCTGCACGTGCGCAAACTACTCCCAGTCCCCTTGTGCTCGACGCTGAGTCCCCGTTACAGGTTACTCAAGCCACACCCGGGGCTCGGCAAAGAGCTCGAGGTCGAGCTTTGCCTCTCGCGCACAATTCCCAACCATGGCTGGTTCCGCATCGAGCGCCCAGACAAGCAGGCCTGCTCACAGACTGACAAGATCCTCGCCTCCACCGACGTCTGTTCAATCCTCCTCCGCTACCGCATGCGCGCACCGTTCTAATACGTTTCTGTCCAGCCGACGATCGACGCCATGCTCAAAGCCAAAGGCCCCGACTTTTTCCACATCCAGTTCGACGGAGAGCAGCGCTTCGTCATCGAGACGGACGTCGAGGTGCGCACGCCGTGTGTTTCGTGCTGCAGCTCGCGCTCAAAGGCGGCGGATACTTAGTACCTCGGCCACTGCACATATCGCTACCCGTTCAGACTAGCTACCGCCGCGCCCCTGAATGTATCCATCTGGTGGCCGTTCAAAGTACGTGCACCCTCAATATAGTTGACTGACTGACGGACCGACGGCGTACTTTAGGACTACCGCGCGGCTATCGAGACGGAAGAACTCATTCTGCAATACGACCGCGCGCTGCCAGTGCTGGACGGCGTGTACCAGATGCTCTATCCGGACCCGTCCGCTGCGAGCGCCGCCTGTCCGCCCGTCGGCGCTGTCGCGTCGAATCCCGCATGGCGTTCGCCTGCGCTCGCCTCGTACCTCGACGCGCTGCCGCCGTGCTCGACCTATGAACCCACCCCTGGCGTGTATGTCAGGGCGCATCATTCGGAGCCCGTCGAGTCGACCTTGCAACGCTATGTGTACCAGCCGACGGGATGTCGGTGGACGAATCGTGCGTTCACAGAGGGTAGTATGCGCTTAACTGACACTGACCACCCTGAATGTGTGTGTCTGCAGCTGTCGTGTACGGTGCGACGCCCGAGGTGACCCAGCGCGGGTTCCAGCCTCGCAAAGTGCTCTTCCTCGGAGACTCGCACGCGCGGTACGCGTACGACATCCTGATGGACGCGTATACCGGCAACTGGAAGGACTTCATCTCTGCTGTTCGTACCATACCCAACTCTACCATCCTCAAGCAAGCGTACTCACCCGTCCGCAACAGCCTGCGATGAAGAAACTCGAGAAGAGCGAGGAGCTCGGGCCGGCAACCTTCGACTGTACGTCTATTGCGCTCACTTTCATTCGATTTCGTGAAATCTAAAACTCCCATCCCAGTTGCATGGGAGCCCGTACTCGGCGAAAACCGCATCCAGCTTAACTGTAGCACGGTCGCGAAATACGATACAGTGGTGCTCGGCGGCGGGCAGCACAACGCGGTCCATATCCCGACCGAGAAGGACCATCCGAAGCAGTGGCATATGGATGACTGGTCCGCGCTCATGGAGAGCTTTGCGCGCAGGTTGGGTCCTGAGGCGTGTCCTGGCCAAAAGGCGCCCAGGGTCGTGTGGATGGGTAACCCTGCACGAGTTATACGCGTCCAACCTGCTGGAAAGAGCGATTGTATGTTGTGTTTTCTTCTTCTTCCTTCTTCTTTAGGGCGGTGTGGCTGACGCGTTTTTTGGAAAGGGATCGACGGGCGGTCGAGTTGGAGGGTTAGGCTGTACGACGAGATTGCTTGGGGACATTTCGAGAAGATCGGCGCGGCGAGGGTGGACATGTTCGCTTTGAGGTGCGCTTCCTTCCTATCCCGCTCATACGTCGACTGATTTGTGGACAGTCAACCGTTTGTGAACGACTTCAAGGATCAGCTTCATATGCGGGGCTCGGACGCGCTGGCGGCGCTGATCCAGGAGCTGAACCAGAAGATCGCGCCGACGGAGAAGGCATACGCGCACCTCGAGCGCCATCCCGCGGGGGGACAGCTGAAACATGACCGTTAACGCGTTGACGCTCATCTTGAGTTTTCTTGATTTTCTTGCCACTCTGCATCTTGTATCGCCACTCACCGCACCCACGCATCTTCACACATCCCATCCACACAGTAATCTGCCCCCGTATTTATCATGTTTTTATATTCGCGCAAAGCACACAGGTTGTAGATACGCTAGACGCTGGTCGAATTGGGTTTCCGTTTCAGTCAGTCGTCGCGGCTGCCAGTGGACGAGAGCGAGTTTTGACGCTCTGCGAGCCAGCGGGCGCGGATGAGGGTGCGTGCGTCTGTGTCTCGTTGGGCGACGAGGGGTGGGAGGAGCTGTCTGTGCGCTGCTTCGAGGTGTGCGGGAAGTCGATATCCGTCTTCTGTGCGGATGACCTGACGTAGATCTACGTGAGATATAAAGAGCAAAGACAGACGATGGAGACGTACGGAGCCGATTGCGAGGAAGAATGAGAAGGAGGCGGCGCTGGTGAGCATGTACTGGGAGAGCGTGGCGAGGAACCCGCGCGGACCGGCGCCGCCTCTGCACAACGGTGAGCGACGGACAAGGCGGCGAGCTCTGACCGCACCTGATGATGGAGTATGAGCCAAAGAGGAAGCCTATAGTCAGCCCAACGCCGCCGCCGAGCATTGCGCCCATCCTAGGCTCGTGAGCATGGGATTGTCTGCTATACACCGAACATACCTCACTACGAGCAGAGTCAGACTGAAATCTTGGAAAAGACTGAATTATTGCGCACTCTTTTGCCATACGGACGGTTCATGGTGTCCTTGGGGAACGCGCCCTGCCATGTCGAGTAGTTGAAAGCCAAGCCGGGACTCGGAGTTCTCGGTTCCCTTTCCCCGCATCGTCATGCCATCCCAAGCCCGTCGCTCGTTTCCCAGCGCGACACAGGCACAGCTCAGTGCGCGTCATGTCGTCTAAGCGCGTGCCTGGCTCATCGTCATCCAGTTCGGGCAAACCAGCGCGATCTTATGGGCGTCGCCCAGCTGCGCGATATGTCCGACTCAGTGCTCAGACCCTCGCTCGGTACGCGTCGCGCTGGCGTTGCTTGCAGTATTTTGACGGCTGTACAGGGACGCGGTGGCTACTGCGGTGGGAGAAAGAGGTCGACCTGGTCTCGCGACTCGTCTACTACGGTCTCACAACCGGGCTCGGTGCGCATATCCGTTTCGCTCTAGCTACATAGCTCATTCTGGTCTCGTTCTACAGCATCGCAGACGTTGGGCGAGGAGTACGTCGACATATGGCAGCGCCTCACGCGCTCGCGCAGGCCACCCTCTGCCGCCGTGCGTCCTGCTTAATCACGCGCGCGCATACAACTAGGACTGAACGTTCACAGTCGCGCTGGGCTCTCATCGCACTCTACACGCTTCCGCATTATGCTGCTTCCCACCTCGCTGCGCGCACACAAGACCAACACCCATACGAGCACGCGACCGACGCGCGCTCACGGATACGGACGGCGCTTCTCGCCCTCGCGCGCCGGCTCCCGACCGCGCTCGACGTTCTCTCCGAGCTCAACCTCGCGCTATTCTACTTCTCGGGGATATACTACACACTTGCGAAGCGCATACTAGGAATACGACATGTCAGTTTCACCAAATCGGTAAGAAACGCCGCTGACCCAGCCGATAGATCACCTCCATGCCGCAGGACCCGCACAGCCGCCCACCGTCATATGCCCTCCTTGGCGCCCTGCTCGCCGTCCGTCTCGCGCACCGACTCATTACCGCTCTCCGCGCCTCGTCCAAGGCACAAAGTACGGGCTTGAGCGCACGCGCACAGGAGAAGCAGCGTGAAACGGACGCGGATGTACTGCTACTCGATGGCAGACGCGTGACGGACCTGCTCGACATCGTGGAGGCGCAGGAGCACGATGCGGAGGACGACGCGTATACGATGCTCGACCTACGCGCCGTCCCGGACACCACGCGCTCTGCTCGTCGCTGCGTCTTGTGTCTCGAGGAGCGCACGGCGAGCTGTGCGACGGAGTGCGGGCATTTGTTCTGTTGGACGTGTATCGTTGGATGGGGCCGCGAGAAGGTACGTTCTTGATACCCTGTCGTTGGAAGTCTCGCTGATGTCGGCTTCTTTCGGTCATCAATAGGCAGAGTGCCCGCTTTGTCGGCAGAGCCTGGACTTGACGCGGCTACAACCCATCGCGAATCTATAACTTCATATTTCTGTAGGACTATAATATCAACTCGCTGCGGAACCTCTTTCGAAACCTGGCGGGACAGGCGGGATTGGGCTCGAGGTCTGAGTTCGAAACGGAACAACATCCCCGCGGAACACGGGGTTAAGCACGGCCGTTCGCGCTGTCCAGTTCTTGCTTGCATTCTCTCCGCGCGCGCAGTGTTATCGTGTTTTCAGAGCGCTTCATGATGCTCTGGACACTGTGACAACCGTGAGGTAATTGGGCCCGGGGGTGCCTATTGCACGCACTGGCTTCGGCCACTATCAAGCATATCTGTGTAAGTTGTTTCAGGTGGCTCAAGATCTGGCCAAGGAATCGAAGAATGGGCTCGACTCGACGTTGCATGCGGAGATCTGGAGCCGGTGTTCGGGCTTCGGGAACCGAAATCATCCATGGCGAGACGCGCAAGTGTGACAATGACATTCCAGTCAAAGTTTAGACCATATTGTGCCTACGCATGCGACGTCAGGTGGGCCTGCCTACGTACTACAAACCCGTATTTGTCTGGGGACTTCGTTGAATGCCGGTAGCCGCAGAGCTCAAGGCCGGTGCACGCGAGATCGTCCAATTATCAAGATCAATCCTTGAGCGGACCATGCCTCAGCCTGGTGTCTCGAGCTCCAAGCCGCCTGTCAACAGTACTGCGTACATAACATCAGGTTCTTGTTCCCAGCAGATGCTCGCTAAACCGAACATCGGGTACCGAGAAGCAGACGTGTGGGAGTCTTGGTACTCTGAAGCGCTCAAGGATAAGGACAGGGATGTTCATACCGGTGAGGATGTATTCTCTATGGGATTGTACATGCACTCGTGTATCATGGTAAGTACACATCCCCTAGCAGTAGTATGGGATCACAGCAAAGCTAACGACAGCACGAGCGCATTCTACACGTGTACATCAATCGTGACGGAGCCCCACGAAACGTACGCTACAGCGGATGATTTCGTATCCAGAGGAGTGTGTCGGCCCAGTCGCGCACGCGCCATACGCCTGGCGGGAGGACGACGGTCTCCTTCTCCCACCAGTTGTCCGCCTGCAGCGCGCGGCGCGCGGAGAAGCTCAGCTTGTCGAGTTCCGTCGCGACGGGCGAGAGACGCCGGTTCCAGGCGTAGTCGCCGAAGAGGAGGACTCGCACCGGCGGCCTGTATGCTGCGCACGCGAGCGCGTTGTCTGCGGAGTCATCGATGAGGAGACTGGCGCCCAGCATATGGCAGAGCTGAGGAAAACGTGTCAGCCGCTCCACCGGAGACCAGGCTATTGTCATTGACTCGCCTCCGCCTTGTCGATCTTGTGTGCAACGGTGCTCCCCCACTTATCTCGCAAGCTCTTGATCTCCCCTGTGTAGTGGATGCCCTCGAAGCAGTCTGCAGGAGACGGGGAGATGCATCAGCAATGCGGGAGCGCGGGGAATCACGACCATTTACCGGGGAAGTGCTCGTCGATCCAGGCCACCGTCAATGCGTGGTGGTCTTTATCTCGAGCAGTGATTATAACGAGACGGTAGCCGAGGGCACGCAATGTACGCATGGAGCGATATGCATCCCTCACCGGTGAGACACGAGCGTAGTGGGGAGAGTCGTAAAACTGCTGCGCCTTGTGCAAGCATTCTCGCGGTGTGCCCCAGTATGGGTTCTGAGGTGCACAGTGAGTGGTCAGAGTACTTCATAGACCTGAGGCTGAGTCACTGACCTTCCACCAGTGATAGTCTTTGAAGCACAAGATCGGAGCGTCAGCGTCGATATTTTCCCTCTCCTTAGGCATACGGTAGACAGCTACGTACAGTAAAACGTCGAGAGATCCATCTGTGTTCCATACGTGTCATTATGCCCTGCGATCGTGGAATGAGTGCGCGAAGCGGTTTTTGCGCGTACGAGTGCATACATCTAGCCGCTGCCGCGTTCGTCTGCGCGAGCACGTCGTCGAGATCGACAGCGATGAGGATGTTTGAGGCAGCCACCGACATCCTACGCCACCCCCTACTACGAAGGACGCGTCAAGAATAAACATCAAGAGAGAGCTCGGCCGCATTTATAGGTCGCATGCCACTCACTACATGTAGGACGCTATTCGGTTCCGGGCTCACTCCGCCGCGACGATCTCGCCCTTGCAAGCGGAGCAACGAAAAAGCACAAAATCTTCCCTGCTGGACCGCAGCTCGTCGCGTCCGAACGACTGCCGGATTCGTTACCGTTGATGTACCCCGTCGCACTAAATGCTATATTATGCATCGTCAAGGACAACGGGCACATAGCGCAGTGCCTGAAAGCGACAGTTCAAGGATCGACACGTGCCCTTAGCGTGCTCGAGGTCGGGACCTAAAAGGGGCAATGAGCGTGCCGCATTCGCGATCGAGGCAGTCTCGCTGCACCCAACACCGGCCTGCTCCAGACGTGCGAGTTGGCTAACGAAGCACGAGATACGACGCAGCGCCCGGGTATTCGCGGGCGGCCGCTTCTATTCGCTTCATGGCGGGCGTCTCTCGCGAGCCCACATGCTGCCTTTCTCAGGAGGATGATCCAACGTTCGGATACTCTGTCCTAGCCGGGGCTCCGAGGCGAGATGCATCCTCTGCTTTGGTACGTGCCGTGAATCCTGCGTCTTCATCCTACACTGCGTATGCTGGTGCCTGTGTTCTCGTAGGAACCCACGATGCTCGCGTATTTCCCCAGAGACGTGGAATCCGGCGCAGGGCGGATGAGACGATGCCGAGCCTTCTCCTCCCTTCTTGCCGGAAGGAGGACTCTCCGACACGGTTTCGCATCTGAAGGCTTAAGGAGTCCCGCAGAAAAGCCGAAGTAGCGGAGTGTGCAGTTCGATAGACATACTGAAGAACTAGAGGGACTACTTCCGTGCAACTTCACATGCGCCGGAGACCTGCAGGAGCTTCCAATCAATGTCTACGCCATGACGCTTGAAAACAGCCTCGACGTCCTTCGCAATGCCCTCAAAATTGCTGACGGCTAAAGCAAGTATCGTCGGACCGGCACCCGATAGGCAAATGCCCAGGAGACCAGGATGCGATGATGGTGTCACTGCGGCCAACACCTCCGGCAAGCCAGGAATCTGTAGGAGAGCAGTCGCATGCTGAGTATTGTGCGGAGGAGAACAGAAGCCTCGTACCAGGTGCTTGCGGTATGGCTGGTGGACCCGGTCTTTCATTGCCTCGTAGATGAGCTCGGGATCTGGAGGCGACTGGCCTAATGCCGTCGTGAGTACAGCGAGTCGTTGAAGGTTGAAGACCTAGGCCGCAAGCATCAGTAAAGTGGCTTCGAGGGAGAAACGAAACGGCCGCAGACCAAATCTTTTCGGGAGTATTCCTGCGGAAGGACGCTTCGCGCCTTCGCCGTGCTCAGTTCGAAGCGCGGAATGATTGCGATGGCGTTGATCTCGGACGTCCACGCAAAGCGCACCCAATGGCCGATGCCTTGTGGCGGCATGGGCGGATCCATGCCCCAGTCCTCGCCGGCATCTGCTGGGTACTCAGGGAGCACCTCTGACAGCGGTACAGACGCCGCCTCTGTCGCCGCATGGTCAAGCTCCCGAAGATAGGATCCAACGAATCCGCCGATGAGGGCGGCAGTGACATTGTCGGGATGGCGCTCCACCATTAGAGCAAAGTCAAGCATGCGGGACGTAGGGAGGTTGAAGCCGCCCAACTCGTTTCCGAGAAGCACGCCTGCCACGACAGCAGCACCAGACGAGCCTAGTCCACGCCCGAACGGGATCTCGTTATGAGCATGAATGGTGAGGTTGCTGGGGAACTTGTAGATCGAATGACAACGCAGGACATAGAGTGCGACGCGGGTGGTAAGGTTCTTGTAAGGATCCAGAGGCACCTCGTCTGCGCCCTCGCCAGAGTACGTTATTTTTGGAGGACTATATTGTTCGCTGTCCGCGGTAGACACGGTCAGAGTCAAGTGCAGCGAGAGCGAGAGCCCGATGACATCGAATCCTGGGCCGATATTCGCGCTCGTCGCTGGCACACGAATCGTGAAGCTCGATTTCGCCATGAGGACAGAGCCAAAGAGCGCCGACACGAAAACCCAAACAGCTGCAAGGCCGATGGACCGAGGCTGAAAACGAGCAGGTTCGTCGGCTCTCGGACGCGGTTCGCGACGCACGGCTTCCGCTCAGACATCCATGGCCGAGGAAACGTCTGCCCTCAACTTCACCCTCCCAACAGCAGCTTTCGACCAGATATTGCCAGCTATTATCGAGACCCTGGAGTTGGCGCAGCAGCCTGATGTTGTGCAAAACCAGGAGCGCCGACAAGCTCTCGTGCAATCTGTACGCACGACCTGCCGAATGAAATCCCTGCACACTGAAAATCTTCCAGACCAACCAGTTGAAAGAGAAACTGGCTAAAGCCAAGGACATTGCACGAGCGTTACCAGGAGGCGAGTTAGGTATTCCCGAGCAAGACGCTCTCATCCTCCTCCTCGAACGGATACGAGATCACAAACGGTGTGCATGACCACCGCAGAGCCAGTCCTGGGCTGACGTGCCTCGAAGGCACTTACTGGCTACATTTGCAGCAACCCCAGTCACAACATCGCAGGATGATCCAATGAACCTGAATTGAATCCACAGCTAGCAGTCGAGTATTGTAAGATATCTACATGTGTGTTCGTCTAGTGTCATAGCGCGAGATGCGAGTCGTGAGGTCGTGATATAGTTGTGCTCTAACCGCCAGCGGTCAGGCAGATGGCGCGCATGGCTGCCAAGCTCGACGTTGCGCCGTCGAAGGGCAGGTCGATGGTGAAGAGAACGTCGCTGCGATCGGCATTGAGGTAGACTGGGAGGTTGACGCGCCTTGCCTCAGTCACGCCGGCGTCGCTCCCGTGAACCCAGCGCAACTGGGATGCACCAATGCGCACTGCGTCCCCATCGTTCAGCGCAAGGTGGTCCGATGACCACGAAGCACCCTCAATGGCCAATCCTAGCGAAAGGTCAGCCTCATGTACCAGCGTACGGCCGAGGAACGTACCTTCGACAATGAAGGCGCTGTTGTCATCGGTCTGCTCGATATCCAAACGAAGGCTTAGCGTTTCGAGAGACCAACTCATGCGATGCGCCACCGCTTGTCGTGTCGCCGTCACGTACGCCTCGGGGAAGAACAGTCTTCCGAGCCATACCTGGATGCCTGCGAAGGACTGCAGCTGCGAAATGCCCTCGAGTTGCTCTAATCTTTGAGCGAAGTTGGGAATCCACTCCGACACCGCCATGACACGCCGAACTTTGTACTTTCGCCAGTGCGTCGGAATGGTTTCTAAAGAATGATGAGGATTGCCGTGCCCAAATTCGACCGGGAAAACGCACCCTTCGTAAGCTCGCTCATCAACGTTCTCAGGTGATTTGTCTGCTTGAGTGTCCCTTGGCAGACCTGTACGACGTCCGCAAGGTCTCTGCGAACAGTCGACAAGAGTTTGCGACCAAGACCTCCCTCGCGCGCAAAGAAGCGTTGCAATGGGTCTTGGTTATCGGCCGATGGCTTGGGCAATACGCTCAATTTCTGCGGGCAGGTGAGAATGCCACACAGAAACTGATATCAAACGAACCTGAGGCAACGCCGCGAGCCATTCAGTGCAATGCTGTTGCAGAATGCGCATCCAAGCAGGTTGTGTGGAAGATGACGCTCCCTTCTGTCCCGCTGCCGAAACATTCTCCTCTTCATCTGCCAAGGTCCGCATTTTCCGCAGTTTACTCAGCACCTCGTCACCTAGAGGCCTGATGTGAGCACAGCGCTATTCAAACAGCAACATTGACCGTACCCTTCTTGACCGCAATGACACGTTCCGCATTTGCTGGCAGCGACAACCAGACCGGTGGTTCACGGTCGGGCAAGCGATCGACCCAGGACATAAACTGATCCATCTTCGTCCCCTCGGGAATGAGCACCTTCTTGGCCGACGCGTCGTCTTGTGGGATGAGCTCGAAGTCAGCATTGTACGCATGCGGCGTGAAGAGCGCGTCGACGAAGGAATCCAGAACACGCTGATCGAAGTCGCTGTCGACACGTCCACCGTACACAGACTGCTTGATGAGGGTGCGAACAGCATCCCAAGGAATGGCGCTGGGGTCAATATTGGCACGTCCCTTCGCAACGGAGTTAATCCATGTGTCGATGGTCCCGAACGCAGACGCCATGTCGGAATCGTTGAAATCGTACGTTTTGCTCCAGCCGAGCGGAACATAGCGCAGACGTTCTTGTATGACGGCGTGGAACCAGGCCAACAAGAAGTACAACCGCGATTTCTCCGCAGGGCCTTGAGACAGGCGAGCTGGTGCGATGCTCTTGAGGGAATCGCGCAAGTTCGCCTTGATGCCTGGAGGTGGCTCCTCGACGACGATGCGCGATTGGCGCAGAATGTTGACCGGAATGACAGGATTAGCCTCCATAGTCAGGAAGAGACGGAAGGCTCGGCTCGGATTGAGACTCTGTAGCCGCTTCTCCAGCTGGCCAAGCCATGCCGGGGCTAGATGCACGTTCTTGAGCAGGACCCAGGAGCCCTGTCGGGCTGCTAGAGATATTGCTTGCTCGGCAAGGCTGAAGCCCTCCTCGGAACCCATAGCCACGGAGTTGAGCTTGGAACCAGTGGCCTTGACAAGATTCTCGACACGGTAGCTCGCATCGTGGCCGATAACGGACACGAGGGCAACGGGCGTGGCAGGAGGAACCTCGTTCTGCACCATGGCCTGCAAGTCCGGTGCTGACTCTGCGGATATATCCGACTGGAATACGGAATCGACGAAGTGCGACAGAGCCTCCAGTAAGCGGTCTGGGCGGAAAGTCTTGATGAGTAGCATTGACCGGGCAGACGACACAGTTGCTGTATAACAGAGTCAGACAATAAAAGCGCGCTGACTAGGCCACTTACGCGAACTCGGGTCCCACGGAGATGGGATGCAAGACTCTGGGTTAGCAGAGCTAATGAATTTCTCCCACTCTGACTCGTTGGCGCTGAGGTGTTCGAGCACAGGCTTGAAGAGAGGATTGTGCGATGCGAGAGACAGGCGTTGCTTCTGATCGGGCGACAGAAGCGTCGAGTACACCGTCGTGGTCGAGGCGATAGACCCGCCCGTCTCGAGCAAAGCCTCCAACTCCTCGGAAACGTCCTCGACGCCGCGAAGCTTGACCTGGGCCAGGAGCACGGCAAGGACGACGTGGTCGCGATGGAAGAGTGCTCGCGACGTCCGTTGGTAAACCGTCAGCAACAAGTCACTCAGGAGGATGTCGCGCCTCTGTTGATAGTCGGAGACGCCTTTCAGATGGGGATTCTGCAGGAGCACGTAGTCGAAGATGTCGAGGAAAAAGCGTAGGGAGAACTGGTAGAAGTGATTGACGAGGTTGAGTTGCTCGAGAATGAAGAATATAGCGCTGCAAGCCTGTGCCAACGGCAGATACTCCGCTGTGACTTGTTCGACCTCTTTCATGACAACGTCGGTCTCTTCCACCTTCCTCGTGATCTCGGCCGCCTCACGCTTGAGCGTCTCCAACGTATCGATGACCTTGTCGTCATCGAGGATGTTGCCGGTCGACTCATTGAGCGCCTGGAGAAGGAGCTTCTCTAGAGTGCGAAGTCGAAGCCGGAATTCGCCCTGGACCTTCATAAGGTCTGTACGCTTGCGCTCTGTGTCTGGGCGCTCGACCTTGAGAACCTGGTCGAGTGACTGGCTCTGCAAGCTGCTGCGGGTCATCGTGAAGTTGACGAAGGTCACGCGACTGCAAATGTCGGGGGAGAATTCGACGGAAGGGTCCCGCGTGGTCAAGAACATAGTGAACGCCGGAGAGAAGTCGATGTCCTGGTTGCCGAGTCGTATCAAGACACGACCTCCAGTACGGCGGATCTCCTTGTTCAAGACTGCGTTCAGGATCGGGTCCAGGTGCTCGACGTCCTGAATCAGCAAGGGGTTACCGAAGCGTAGAGCGCTCTCGAGAACCTTGAGGAATGCCTCGTCCAAGAAACTCGTGACCGTCATCTTCCGGTCCTTGAATTCGTTCATGAGGAAGGTCGTCGCTTGACCTGTAGGGTCGATGATGAGAGGATAGCGACTGAAGCGCTTGAGCATGATGGCGTTCTCGGTACAGAGATTGTCTGCTGGAAGTGACTTCGACTGCCAGTTCAGACGATCGTCCGCAGTCGAGAGGTAGTCGGGGAACGACAGCTCAGGCTTGAACTTGATAGCGGCGTCGCTCAGGTGCCCGACCCACTCTTGCCACATCATCTCGCGATATTGCTGGTCGAAGAAGCCGCCGTACGCAAGGAAAGCCGCAGAAAGGAGCACGTCACCGACGATGGTGCTCATCTCCGTGTCGAAGGTTCGGCTGCTCGACTCCCAGCGCACCTTCTCGGAGGACAGACTGCCCAACAGCGTCATGCTACGGTCGACCTTGCTCTGCACGCGCTCCATCTCGCCCTTGATGGATTGCGTCTCGCTGATGAGGAGAGCGTACTCGTCCTTGTAGCGATTGATGCTGGCCTCGAGCTCCGCGATCATCGTAACGATCGTTTCCGCCTGCTTCTTCGTGTTCTCCGCCTGGTCCTCGAGAGCTTGGACTTCGTTGCGAAGCGGCTCGACTCTGTCTAGGATCTCCGAGAAGCGCACCTGCGCGATGACCCACTTGACGAGGGGACCGCATGCCTTACTCGCGCGGTTCACGTCCTCGAACGTGAACTTGGGACGAGACATGTATTCCTTCCGCACGTAGTTGCGCAATGAGTCGGTCATCTGCTTCGTCGTGTCGTAATTGACGATGCGCTGGATGAAATCGTCGCGACGGATAATGCCTTGGACCGTCTTCCAGGAATCGATCTTGTGGCCGAGCAGAGTGCAAACGCATTCCATCGCAAGCTTGACACCCTCGGGAGGATTCGCCATCGAACGAACTTCTTGCAGGTGCTGACGCTTGATGTTGCTGACAGCAGACTGGGCGTCGAGAACGGCGGGTTCAGCGTCAGCGAGATCAGCCATGACGACTGCCTTGCGCTGCTCGATGTGCTTGTCCTGCTCAACGAGAGCCGCTTGAATCTCGATAGAAGCGGCTTTCTTCTGCTCAGCTTCTTGCTGGTCTGAGACCATGCGCTTGAGCTTCTCGTTAGCTTCCGCGGACTTCGCTTCGAGTTGTTGCCGCTTGACGGCCAAGCTCTTCCGCAAGTCTTCGACTTGGGTAACAGTATCGCGGAGCTTGTCGAGGCCGACGTGCAGATGACGCTGCTGTTCTTCGAGCTCGTCGCGTTTTTCGGAGTATAGCTTGACGTAGTGATGAAGGCTGAGCAGAAGTGAGTACGAAGAAGACGCCTAAGAACCAAAAGGGATACCCACAAGTCGAGATAATGACGAGGCGTGACGTAGTTGTAGCGACCTTGTCTACGACTGAGTCGTCTATTGATCTCGTGCAGCGACTGGTGAACGAAGACAAGGGCGTTGATAACAGCGATTCGGTGGACGGGAGGCATTGAAAGCTGACGATATGCGATGGGGAAGTTGACCGGCGGATTGTACGACGGTAGATCGAGATCCAGCGTCTGGGTGAACTCCATTCCGACTTGGTACAGAGCTTGGTCCGGCCAATCACCAAACCAATCCAACACGCAGCGGTTGAACAAGGCCGGCGACGTTGCGGCACGAGAGGCGAGACCGTTTTCGGGCGGGTTCATCGTGAAGACGACGTGAAGATTCTTCGCCACTTGCCCAGTGAACCACTTGTACAGTTCCTCGTGCGAGTCGAGCATGAGGCCGTCTCGCTGCGAGCCTTCCTTGCACGCCGTCATGAGTGCCGCGTGTTCATCGCCCTCGAAAAGACCGGGAACCTCTGCGTTCGCGAGCAAGGTGTTCATGCGCTCAAGGAAACCCGAGTCGAGAACGTTGGACTCGTCCATGATGAAGCAAATCTTCTCTCCCTTGCAGCCAGCCCGACGAAGAACAGTGCGCAGGTCCTCATCGAAGTCGTCTCCGGTGTACTTGTTGGAGACCTTGATCTGGAAGACGCTCAGGCCGTTCATCCAAGCGACAAAACGGGACAACGTCGTCTGCCAGCGAACGTCAGAAGAAACTCGCACGCCCCGAAGTGTACTTTACCTTGCCACCACCACTAACACCGATGAGCAGCAAATGACCTTGTATCTGCCGGAAGACACGGTCGATGCGGAGAACGTGGTCCAGCACGTCGTTGAACAGGACGAGGGGCACGTCGAGCTCTTCTTCGTGGAAAACGCGGAGACGAGCCTTGGTGTAATCACGAAGCAGCTCGCGATCAACCGGGATGTAGTGCTTGGATGTCCAGTTGGAGAACAGAATTGGACGTCCGAGAGCCTCGTCCCGATTTATGGTCGGGAAATGCTCCATGGCGATTTGGTCTATGTGTTCATCTGTCCAAGCTCGCTCTTCCTCTGTGACTAAGCGATCTTGGAACAGGCGAAGAGCTTCGTGTGCCCACACGCGGACAAGACCCTCGACCGACAGCACCTCCAGGGGTTTGATTGCCTCGTAGATACCGCGAGCCCACCGTGTAAGTTCTCGAGGACTGTACACGTAGTGCGCTTGAACGTCACTAGTAAAGCGACGCTGTGACGCCAGATAGAACGAGACCATGGCGTCCGTAAGAGGATCTGCGTATGGGCGAAGGTTTGGCACAACCTTCAACAGGCCGCGGTTGTAGGTCCCGTAGATCTGCTTCAGTGATATTTCGCCAGGATAGTCGACCATGACGAGGGGGGCATGACGCAGGAAGCGATGGCTGAGAGGTACACGACCAGGGTCGGTAGGAGGGTTGCATGCTCCTACGAACTGAATCCGCTCCAACTTGACCCACGCCTTGTCCGAGGTACGGTAGAAGCCACCGCTCTCCACCAGCTGACGCAGGAACGAGATGACTCGTTGCGTGCCGTACTTGTCCGTGGCGGGAAGGTTAATCTCGTCACAGAAGACGACGATCCAGCGGCCTATCTGGACTGGCGCGAGGACGACACCATCAGACGTCTTGCGGTACTCGCAATACTGGTCGAAAGTCTTCAGGATCAGCTCTGGTGTCGTAGCACTAGAGAAGTTGAGGCCGACGACTTCCATGTCGGGAAGCTTGCGCAGCGCGCTGAAAAGCGTCATGGTCTTGCCTGAGCCGGGCGGTCCGCAAAGCATGAGGGGCTTGTGCTCCGAGAGCCACGAGTAAAGAACCTCCTCGTGGCGCACAGTGTCAATCGTGGGGACAACGACGTCCGACGCGGTGACGGCGTGAGACTCGATTTCGATGACTGGCACGCGCGACTGCCAAGCCACCCACTCTCCAGTGGCGACCTGCACATCGTAGTCAAGCAGAGAAGTCCCTGGGGGTAGAGGTGGCAAGTCGATGCCAGTGCGGTTGCGCAGGAACTCGCCCATTTGCGCACGCAGATCGAGCTTCGCATCTCCAGAGAACGCCCAGATCAGGCTGATGAGCATGCGCTTCTGCACATACTGCTCGACGCGCTCTGCCGCTAGCGGGAAGTCGACGTGCTGGTTGTTGTACTCGAGGACGTTCCGCACAGACTTGTTGATGAGCGAGAAGAGCGTGTTAAGCGCACGAGCCACAGTGAAATCCATGATATGCTCGAGAGTATCAGCATACTCCAGCGCAGCGGTGACAAGGCCATCGTCGGCGAAGAAAGGTTCCAAGAGACCAGCGATCGTCTTCTGCGTCGCAAGGTTGCCGGACTCAGGAGCGTCTCCACCTGGCCGACGGAAGTCCACGGTGTCGTCGCCTTCCGCATCGATGGCCTGGTTCGCCAGCGTCTCGAGATAGTTGCGGTAGACCATCGACGGCTCGACGACGTCCTCGCTGAACCAGATCATACCGCACCGGCTAACCGTAGCAAGGGTTGCATACCGCAGATGCTCGACCTCGAACATAATGCGAACGTTCGGCGGTAGGTTAAGACGTTCACCGTTCGGAAGCGTAAGGAGCTTGTTGTCGTCAAGCACACTACAAATGAGCGTGAGTCACAGTGTGCGGGTCGAAGAAGTAAAAGCGACACAGACCTATTCAAGTTCTCCACCCACTCAGGGTCGACGTCGCCATCGAAAATGATCCAGTGGCGCTTCGCACTCTCGCCACGAACGTCGTCCACAATCTTGCGTAGGATGTGGGTAAACAGACCGTCGTTCCACTCGCGGGTCGTCGCGTCAAGGGTACCGTAGAGCTGATCCTTGTGCATGGCCTTCGGGTCGATGACATAGGCAACACCCTCGACGCCATCGACGCGCTGCAGAGCGCGCAACAAAACCTGCCAGGCGTTCGTCTTGCCTGTACCAGACGCGCCGACCATCATGAGACCGTGCTGGATCTTCTGGATCTGGTACAGCTGCAGAATCTTTGCCACCCACTTGTCACCCGTGACGAGACGTTTCTCCTTGCAGACATTGACGATCTGCTCGCGAAGGGCGCCTAAGTCGACGGGCTGGTACTCTGTCCCGGGGAACACATCCGCGAGAAGACTCGTCAGCAACGGTACGTCGTCCGCGACGAGCTTCGGCACAATCGTCTCCGTGACACTCTGTATGAGAATGACCTCCTCGGAGGTGGAGTCTGAAAGACCCGCGCCATCAGCGTCGTCATCCTCTGCCCGCACGGTCTGCAAACGCTCGCGCTTGAGGATACCCGCACTGGCCAAAACAGCTTTCAGCGCACGCAGACCGAAGTCGTAGTGCGGCTGGGGCGACAGCTGCTCGGAACAGAGGTTGAAGAATGGCACAATCTTGGACGCAAGAGACTCGGCCGTGCGGAAACCCTGCGAAAACAGCATGACTTGGGCAATGAGCTCGCGATCTGGGCGAGTCATCGCCATCCTGCAACGCAACGCATAAGATTCTGCGAAACACGACGGAAACGTAGACGCACGGTCGGAAGAGCTTGGTCAAGTTGGGCGGCAGGGTGGAACGACCAGAGTATCCAGGGTTGGTCGTGATAAACATGCCTGTATGCGAATAAGCTACGCCTCTTCCTACAGTAGCATTCGTGCTTACCCATGTTCTTGTTGAGCTTGACATTCTTCCCCACCAGCTCGATCTCCGTCGACGGATTCTTGACCAGCGAAGCGAGACCCTGCTGGATGGTCTGTACCTGCTGCGAGACGGCACTGAGAATGCGCTCTTCAAGTCGGTTGAACTCGTCGAAGCATCCCCACGCGCCGACCTGGCACAGCCCAACGAAGATACGTCCCATAGCCTTGAAGTCGAACGTCTCGTCGCAGCAGAATACAAGCACGAATCGCCCGAGCTGTACGCCAAGCGCCTTGACGGACTCTGTCTTGCCCGTGCCCGCAGGCCCGAACGGCGAGCCGCCGAGCTGCGTGTCGAGCGCCTGGGTGAGCGTGAGGTAACACCTGTCCGTGAGAGGTGTCTGGACGAGGCGGTCGGGCACGCCGAGGTATTCCCAACCGTACGGGAAGCTGGCGCTCGCGACGCGGATCGCAAGCCGGTCGAGCGGGTTCGTGACGCTCGGATCGAGGTAGAAGCGCATCTGGTACAACCACGGGAACGCCTTGTTGTCCTTGACCTGCTCCTTGACAAGAGCGCGGATGACGTCGCGCTGATGGACGAGCTCCGTGATGAGATGCTCGCACTTGCGGCGCGTCGTAGCCGTAAGCTCCGTCAGGACAATGTCTGCGAGGAGGTCGAGCGCCTGCTTCACTGTGTCGAGCGGGCCATCAAGTGTCTGGCCCGCTTCGAGGGCGGTCTCGACGGAGCTTGTCCAGACGACCTGTATAGCGAGCGAGACGAGCTGGGCCGGGTACTTCTCGATCCACTCGACGAACTGCTGAGGCGAGAGTGGCGTTCCGGTGCCGTAGAATGTCTGCACCTCTGCCACAGCCTCGGACAGCAGCGTGGCAAGAGACATGCGCATCTCGGACTCCAGCTTCGTGAGCCAGTCATTGATCTTGGGGAACTCCTTGAGCGAGATGGGCTCCTTGAACGGTACCTCCTCGCCCTCGCGCGACATCATGCCCTGGATCTGGGTCAAGTCCTCGTCGAGCTTGATCGTCGAAAGGCCCGCAAACATCTTCTTCAGATGCTTCATGATGCGGAATATGTCCTTGCTGTTGCCGATGATCTCGAGGAGGTCCTCGTCACCGACGAAGTAGAAGCGCGGGAACGAAGAGCGTTCGCGCTCGAGGTACTCGCCGAGCGCCTTCTGGATCTTCTGCAGCATGTCCTTGAGACGCTCGAGCGACTTCTGCACGCCCTGGATGTTCATGACGTCGATGACGAACGGCGACTTGTACACCTTCTTCATGACGGTGTGGAATTCGGTGTTGATGTTGTCGAACCGCTTGGACTCGACGGGAAGAAGGTGCTTGATGTCGGCACTCCCGGTGAAGATACCCTCGAGGTAAACCCACTGCCGCTGGACGTCGATCCAAATATCGAAGAGCACGTGGATTCGGTTGAGTTTCTCCTCCCATGAGCCTGCCTCCTCCTCGAAGACTGAAAACATGGTTGAGTAGCCTGCACGTTCCCTATGGAAACTCCACGCACCCTTGTAATATGGAGAGAGCTTCATCGCCGTAAGTGAGTTCAGGTTCTCCGTGCACTTGGTGAACAAGTCGTCCCACCCGCTGCATGATGCATTAGCACTGCTTCTACTCAGCGAAGTTGAACGTACCGAATGAGGCGACACTTGTTCTGGTAGTTAACCAACTCGAGCGTATAGCTGGTCCAGATCTCTTTGACCTGCTTGATATACTCCTCGAGTGCCATCTGGTCGCTATGTAAGCATATAACTCTGACGTGACTTAATCCGACTCACCTCGCCTTGCGCCTGGATAATGACATCCTTGATGAGCGCCTCGTTCTTCTTGAGGTCGAGGTCATACACTTGACCTAAGGTCAAGCTGAAAGCGGGTAAGCGTCTCGTCTAAAGCGAATGCACCATGCGTACTGCGTGAGGTTGAGCTGCGACGGAAGACGCAAGACTTTGAAGAGCTGTTTCCAGTGGCGCTCCTTGAGCGCGTCCGACTTGAGCTCGGAGACGACGGTGTTCGCCTTGAGCAGACCGCGCAACATGTCCTGGACGTATTCAAACGCGGCATACTGACGCATACGCGTAGGCATATCCTTGGTGCTCGCGAGCAGCGCGTCGAGGCTCTGCCTCAGCTTGCGCGGTTGGATGGTAGCCCACTGGCTGTCGCGCAGGTCGCCAACCTGGTTCCATATGCCACTGAGCGCGGTCCAGACGGCCTTGAGGTCGCGCAGCTCCTCGATGACGGGCTCGAGACGCGTGTGGCGCGAAAGTTCGAGGTCCAAGGCTTCCTTCGCGCGGCAGACGAGGTCGTATTCTTCTTGGACACGCGAGAGCTTGCCCTCAAACACGTTGATAGTGTTCATAGCGGTGTCGGCGCGCATGTTGCCCTGGACGGGACGCGTCTGCTCCCACTCTGCGAGCAGGTCGGTGATCTTGTTCTCCACGATCTTGTCCTCAGCGACAATCTTCAGCTGGAGACCGGCTATTGAAATCGTCAAGTCTAGTTCTCCTTATGGGAGCCGAATTGAGGACGCACCGAGCTGCTCCTGGATGGAGTCGTTCTTGCGCTTCAAAATCTCGTTGAAGGCGCTCCATTCGCCCTGGAGCTGGTCGCTGTAGAGCCAGTCGTCGGGGAACTGGTATCTAAAACGCTCTAGGGTCTTCTCGCCGCTGCCGCAGAGCTCTATCATGGGGCCCCATGTCTTGGTCTTCTTCTTGAGGTCCTGGACGAATGTGATGAAAGTGACCGCCGCGGCGGTGGAGGA